>JAAXYX010000495.1:0-37613 GCA_036851915.1 Ptenothrix huangshanensis
ATGAAACTAAACTACCTAATTTGAAACAGAGCGTAATAATTTTGCTTCATTGTTGTTAGAATTCTTAATATGTATATGTACTTATCGGATTATATGTATTGCCACCTTAATCTATTTTCCATGTTTCTGTCAATGCCATTTAGTGGATTTTAATTAAATGTTTGTAATAATTATTTGTGCATACTGTTGAAGGTAGGAACTTTAGGAGATAAAAAGGAAAGTGATTCAGGAATTACGAAACGTTTCCTTTTATTAACCATTGGATATTGCAGACTAAATCCTAGATGGAGCTACAAGTAAGAACAGTACGTTTCGATTCGGGAAATCAGCGGCAGTAGAAATGCTATTGTTTAATTTTTTTAAAACACACATAATTATACGAACAAAACAACACTTTAAAATAACTAACTATAAGTGGTATGTACCTATAAAACATGAAAACTTTTTAACTTTTTAAAATTGAATGCAAAAGTACTTTAGGCATAGACAGGGTTTGTAAATTAGGCAGTTCTATAAGATTCCAGCAATAAGAACTATCTAAGCAATACAAATCTAATAATATAAACCGGATTTGATTAAGTCCAAATACAGTTCAGAGGTAGTTTTAACCACTGTTAAAATGTAATAACCAATGTTAAAGAAATAGTGTTCTTAATGCAACTACATTAAATATGATTCAGTTTAAATATCGAGAAGTTGATCAAGCCACATTTGTAAGCACAAGAAGAGTTAATCTCACTTTATACCTATTTATGGGTAAATATGGTAAATTATGCCGTAGTGGATGGTAAAACTAGTTTTGCCCTGGTAAAACCTGAACACTGGGCAAAAAACGTTTGGTATAAGGCGATAGTAACAAAATTGTATGTTTAATTATTATTAAATTTGATCATTTTCATTTCATAGTTCCATTGCCCACAATTTTCAAGGGAACATGTACTGGATAGGGGGAGTGAACAGCAGTGGACAAATTAGGACTTCATTAGCTGGTCGATTCTTCTCCTTAACGCAGCCAGACAAGGGAATAAATGCTAAATAGTACACAATTTTACTCAGGCACAATAACATGGAGATTTTAAAACACTTTCAATTGATCTCGTATAACTAGCTAGAAGAACTAATGACAAATTGGTCAGAAGAACAACTATATTAAGAAAGAGTACCTATTGTTCTTTGTCCTACGTACCTGTGAATTAATTTGTGTCCATTTAAAATGAAGGACTTTAGAAATCACATATAATTAGAACCCTTCATCGAGAAGTAAGGAGCTTTCAGTCCAATCAAACATTTTATCGCCCTCATTTCATCCATCGATTTTCCTAATTTGGTCGGAAGCAAGCGACAAATAAATTGAATGGACCATAGATTATATAAAAACACATTAGTACCTCATGAACCTAAATAACAATATTTAAATTTCAACCTTGATACGTCTTTCCAATCCAGATTCTCTGTACTTTCCAGGTTCTAGGTCCAAGAATAATGCGACTAAAATTGAATGAACCATAGATTATATAAAAACACATTAGTACCTCATGAACCTAAATAACAATATTTAAATTTCAACCTTGATACGTCTTTCCAATTCAGATTCTCAGCAATCTATGTACTTTCCAGGTTCCAGATCCAAGAATAATGCGACTCGACGTAAACAATTTCACATTGCCCTGATCCAGATTCAGATGCTGGATTGAAGGATGGTGTTTTGTCGAATAGGCGCTTAAATC
This sequence comes from Ptenothrix huangshanensis, assembly GCA_036851915.1. Classification (NCBI taxonomy): domain Eukaryota; kingdom Metazoa; phylum Arthropoda; class Collembola; order Symphypleona; family Dicyrtomidae; genus Ptenothrix; species Ptenothrix huangshanensis. Next base: position 1,728 of record JAAXYX010000495.1, read on the forward strand.
TGGGTGGTAGGTACCTAACCTGGTAAGTAGGTAGGTATCTGTAATACAGATATAAAGTTTGATACACTTTTCTGTCGTTAATTACTAAGTACCGCCTTCATTTAAATTTTCCTACTTAAATAGAGAAACAATGATTGACTACATACAGGTAATTAATTATATTTCGAGATATTTTAAGCTTCAAGCTATCCTCCAACATTGTATTCTGTAAGCCTTAACCATGAAAACATTTTTCTGTATTAATGTAATAACTAATTAAAATAACAATGCAACTATATAAGACGAAACAAAATATTTTCAAAAGCAAATTCACTGACACGAATCTATGTTTTTCACCCAGGACATAGCATACTATAAGTAATGTTTTACGAATAGGACGTATACCATTTCTAAGTGCAATTCTGAATTAATTATCATGAAAATTCAATAAACTATTAGGTACATATAAATATAAGTTCCGGAATTTCTGATATTTTCAAATGAACCACTTTCAAATAGCGCATTTCTAGTTCTTGAACGTAAATTGCTTATTTTGATACACCAGCAAATTTGATCTTAAATGTGCATGAATTCCTCGGTACCTTCGTGCAAAGATTTTAAATTAATTACCTGACTACCTATATGAACAATGAATGATAATATATTTTCCATCTATCATACTTCTATGACCTAACGCTTACTAAAATCATAGATAAAATAAAATAACCTCATCTGATTCCAACTTTACAAGAAGAATGATAATAATATATCAGTAAGAGCATTAATTACCCGTCAGCGATGTTTCGTGTACTATTATAATACAGATAAGCGAAATAGCCACATGACCCTAGTAAGTAGATACAAGATGATTTTGCATAATTAGACAAAAGCTGATTAAGAATCGTCATCTTCTTTCCTGCATCTCAAATATTGCATATAGAATAATGGCAAAGGAAATCTAGACAATAGGAAATAATGACAAAATGAATAATCAAAGGTGAAATTTACATAATAAATACTAATGGCAAGAATTAATGACGGGAAAAAAATTAGGGACGGCGCGCATGGTTGAGAAGGCACGTGTAGAAATTGAGATCCGCCTTCAATCCAATCAAAAGCAGAGAGTGAAGGACCGAGGGACGTGACTTGATATCAAAGCATGAAAAAAAGCGTGTATCCGCTCTCACCCCGACCCATTGTACTCACTTTTATTTCTCTTGATCATTCATATCCTTTGACCTATCCCTTACTTTGATTCACTTTTATAGAGACCACCGGAGGCAGACATACAGACCTTCTAGTCGGTCCTAGCCTGTCCACATTTCATTCTATCTTCGTATTTCACACGTTCAACATCCACCTCGTCCAGGGATTCAAAATTCAGTCCAGTCCAATCCAATCCAATTCAGTCCAATAGGCATTCACATGATCATTCCAGATCGAGTCTACCACAAACCATCGTATTATCCTTCGTAAAGCACGAAGTAAAGTATATCCCCGAATTCCTCAAGCACGTTTCTGTCTGTCCGTATCTATCCCATCTAGTTCGTTGAGAAGATCTTCTCTCTTCGTAAGCTCAGAGATCACTACACAGCCAAAGACTGGTTCATGCTCAACGTGTAGAAAGGAAGGAGAAGAAGAAGAAGCCGAAGCAGAAGAACAAGGTACCACAAACACAAGCCCAAAGTCAGGCAATACCATTATATTTTATTTAACCAACACGTTCGCTATCACTATTCACGAAGAACAAGAACCAGCAAGCAGTACCACGTTCCCCAATAGCCCACCAAAGAAATAGAAGGCTGTCAATGACAGTACAGTGTGCGTACAGGATCCAGTCGGAAAAGTACCTCTTGAGAAGTTCGTCTTGAACGAGAATCCTACCGTGGGAATTTCTCATTTATTACAATTCAATATTATTCAGTATTTGCCGACTAGTAAATCCTTACCTGTTCATTTAGAACATCTTCTTCAAAGCAGTAACATCAAATATCAACATTAAATCCAATCCAAATCAAAGGCTCATAGTCGTCATCACGTGCGAGTGAGTTTTGTAGGTCTCAATTTTGAATCCATCGAATTCAGATTCATAATTAAAAGTGGAGAGTAACAGTATTTTCTTTTTTTATTGTGGTATTATCATTAATTGCTGCAATAAATACAATTGTACTACCGTCAATCTACAACGTTCTACATTGTTACTCCCACATCCTATTGTTTTCGCGGTGGAATCATCATTTATCGTGACATTTTATCTTACTAAATTTATATAATTATACCAACAATTAATATCCAACGTTGGCAAATTCAGTTTTAAGCTAAAGTGCCGTTGAAGTTTGACATTTGAAGTTATGAGAACCTTTAATCTCTTTTGAAGAACACAGACTTGAAATTTCTCGAAATTGGAATTGGATTGGAACGATTTCAGATTACGGATTATTTTTTACTGGATTCATATTCGTTGCTCAAATATACAAAACGTTTTAAGCAGTTGCAATGTTGTGATTGATATTAATTGAAAGAATGAAATTGTCGAGTTGTTGGTGATGAATTTTGGATTGCAAGCTGACAGTTGACACGGTCAGTGAGTGGATTTCATTAATTGGATTCAGAATTGTGGAATCAAAAGTTTGTGTTAAGAATAACAGAGGATTAAGAATTTTACTATTGAACCAAGAGATTCAGTTTTCAGCTGAAACCGAATACACATTTTGGTTTCATTCTGTGACAAGAAGAAATTAACCATACAAACAACTAACTCGGTGTGGTTAATCTTTATAATTATTTTTTTCCTGTTGGGACAAGTTCCTAAAAGTTTTCAAAATTCGGGTTAAAAATCGAGACCCGGTTCCCTGTTATCCATCCGGCATGGAGAACCACGAAAGCGACATTGAAGGCTCGGTAAGTTTTGTATTTAATTGTAATCTTGTGATCATTCGGTGTGCTTGCTTTTATCATAGTTTTGGCTGTCATACTATTTTTATTTTATTTTATTTAAATCAAATCTACTTGTTCGTAATTGGTGATTGATTACTTGACATCGGTTGTTGTGAGAAGGTTATGCTATAATATATTATAGTTGTGACAATCAGCAGTATTCTAAAAATTTGTTACATGGATATGTTTCGTGTTGTTTGATTACTTCGTTTTATATCCATTAATTGGAAGGTCAGTAAATATTTATATCGACTGCTAAAACAATTGGTGTGGAATTTATAATTGATAATGTATGTCAATCATTAATGGGACATAAAATTTTGATTCTTTGCTGCTACTGCTGCGAAAAATATTTTTAGCTTTAGGTACATGTGTGTGATTGAATATGATTGCAGATTTTAATTTCTACTTCATCGTAAACTTTATTTACTCAATAATTAAATAATAGTGTGGTAAACGAGAACCAGATGCTTTAGTCGGCGCCGGTAGTTGCTGTATATATATTCAAGTAGGTGGTATGATTATTGAGCTTCTGTTGCCATACATCTCCTTAAATTTCTTATTTCGTACTATATATTAGCGTACTAACATACAGGGATGATGATTAGATTGTATTAAGCTTCGAATTTTATAAAAGGGCATAATGAAATGAAATAAACCAATATCATAACAATAAAAGTAGTATAATAATAACAACCATGCAATGTATAAAGCTCTAAAATGGACTAATGTAATATTAAATTATTACTTATTATTAATCATTCGTCCAACCTCATCCTATTCTTCGTGCATGATTATTTAGGACGGAGTGTGTTAATCATCTGTACGGAGAAATGGGCAAATCTCGTAAGAATAAGTATGACACATGCTCATGAAATGTTTTTTACCGCCCACATTAATTGCTCCCAGCAGTATTTTAATATCAAACGTTATCATATTTTTTTTAATTCTCTCTGACATATACTTAAATCATCATCAAAGCATGACGCGAGTACTCCTCCGCATTGTCTGGATCGTTTAGATGATGAAATGGTCATAAAAATCCACTCGTTGAGCAATTACCACTTTAAACTGACAGTAATACAGCAATTATTTATATGTGAATTAAAAAACGACAAACCTACAATGTTCAGTTACATGATTAAAGACAAAAAAGGTTGATCTCTACACTAGACTTCTTAACTGAGCTGTGAAGCTTGATTTAATTTGATTCGATTTGACATGCTCTGGCCATGCAGTCGGTCGCTTGCTGTCTTTCGTGTGCTGCACATGTTCTTTGGTTTACCGCTCACTGTCTTTCCTTGGAATGGATGGATTGAATGTTTGACAAAAAACATTTATGTATGTGGCTGTGGCTTATGTTGGCGATGACTTGGCTGGTTAGGTTAGGTTTCGTTTCTTCCATTTCGTGTATACATGCATTACACGTTTGCCTTTGGTCTTTGATTTTTATTTTTATTTAACACTCGAGTTGAAATTGGAATTGGAGGTAAGAGAGTCTCATTTCATTTCTTGATGCCTACTAGTTGTTATAATAATTTTCAACTCAAACCCACCTATGATTAATACGCAAACCATAAAAAAAGAAACTACACAGGCACACCAAGCTTTAATCAGACGGAATCAAATGACTGATAATCATTTGACAGTTTTTTTACATCCACTTTTTGTTCAAGGTGAATCATTTTCCTTAAATCAAATTCGACCATGTGATAGCATTATCGTGTGCACCTTAATTAGACATTAGTCAGGGCACTAGTTTTCGATTTGTCATAATAATTTATTTGTCTGCATTGCCTAAAAAGAATCGACTGCATTGCCTTCGACTTATTTATTTTATTTGGTTGGCTAGACTTGTTCATTTACTAATAGAATGTATATATTTATCGCAATTAATTGTATTACTAATCCTTAGTTTTAGCCTTTTAGTAAATGTACATGTGGTGCTATATGCAGTTAGGTAATTGTTTGTTTGTGATATGCTTGTAGGTTGCCAAGTGGGTTGGGATTTCTTCCTACCTAATCGTCCGTAAAGATAACAATTGTGTCCTTAGTAGTAATTATTAATGCTCTAATTATACAATACCTTAAGTAGGGAGTTGCATTCGTCATTCGTAATTCCCCGTATTAATACCTACATGACTATTGACTCTTTATTTAACTATCAGAAAATTTGGGATGAATCGCACTGCCTTCCATCATTCCATATTTATTGCTGTTGGTTGCTCCATGAAATGTACATAGTCGTTGAAGTGTTCATTACACGACAACGACGACGCTAAGATGGAGATGCAGGGTGTAAGCACCTACATGCATACACAGACTCGGAAAATATATTCCATCACAAGAGTGAATTAAAAATCAGAAACTATACATTAGCATAATTTTCTTGAAGAGGGAGAAGATATCATATACAACAAGTTAAACCTGTCACTGCTATTGCTATTAAATGATCATTCTTTAGTTTTAGTTGGTGTTGGTTCGTTTGAGTCAGGTTGTTGGTTGTTTGCTTGGAATTTGGTGTTGTGTAGGCGCCTTTAACTGCGCAGCATAAATTCATATTACTTGTCCTCACTGCCTCGTATCAGTGATAATGATCCAACGAAAGCCATGTATAATTTCATTCTCGAAACAAAGATTTAGAGTAATGTGAATTTTAATGTAATTACAATATGACGAGACAATGTAGATTACTTTATGTAGTTCAGGTGATAATTACTCGCTCAGTAGAGAACGTATAGCATGCAAAACACATCACATCAAAAGAAGGTTGATTCATCCTTATTATAATATATTTTATATTCCTTTCTTTTGTCTCATACGTATGCCTTATACAACGAGATTTTTATATTACGATCTTTATGTACGTATCAACTACATTTGCTCTGACTGACTGTAAGATAGTTAGATATGACATTTGGAACATTATTAGCTGTGGGTAGTTAAAAGTAATTTCAATTTTTCATATTTAACTTTGAGATGGAATAATGAATCTAATTGAATAATAAGGATGACGCACTCATCTTTGTGAGAAGTAGTTTCACATAGATTGCTAGGTAGATACTTATCGTGACTCTATCCACGTCCACGTGTACCTTCCTAATTTGCTGGTTAGTCTTGAGCTCTGCAGATATCAAAGCTGGTAGTTAGTAGTTAGTTGGTAGTTGTTCTTGTCATTAATTAAATCAGAGGGTGTTTTCTAATGGACAAAAAACTAGCATTGCTGCAAGTATTTACTGCATTTTTTATATTATTATTTTTTTTGCCAACGATGTAGACATTCCGTTGTATTTATGTACATGTATACCTGTAATGTATGCAATTGTTCACCACAAATTCTGGTTTCCTTAAGCTTTTGTTTTCGCAGTCGCCTGTCCTGTAGAGCTGAGAGCTATTAGTATTCCTGTCGTCGGTTCTAAAATTACATTTTTATGCTCGTTGCTAAATCAATTGTAGATTGGATTCAAGTATAATAAAATTATCGTTATGATTAATTATAAAGTAAGAAGGGGGCGGGATATAATTGTTGACTATAATGCTGCCGTTGTCTGTGTCATGCTGTGAACCAAGTTCGTTCAAAGCATATAACAATTACCGTAGATTGCCTCCATTAGTAATGCCTATATGGCCGGTGACTTTTTTGCCTTGGTCTACATAAACTAGGGGGAGGGGACTTTTAGTTAAATTTTAAATTGGAATATGTAGAATGCAGTTCGCGGCGGCAGGCGGTTGAGCAATAATAGATTCACCTATACCATTAGTTAGTCCACCGAAGTGTATACAAAAACAAATGTTTTATCCGGTTTATTCCGTCTGGCTCTGCGTAATATCACTCATCCCTAATCCTGTTCACTTCATAGTGGGTCGGTTTCATGCCGTTACATGCTATGCCATCCCATGCCATGCCAATGCAGTTCAATGTTGAATGTTTGAAGGAAGCAATGCAATGGGTAATGGGACTTTATTACGGGAACGTTTCTGTTTATTCTGTACAAAAAAAGTCTGTAGGTTGTATATGGTAGATAGGTATATACATTCATAGCATATCATTATGTGTACTCGTTGCATTTGTGAAATATGGGTGCGATAGAATTTAAAATTGGTTGGGCACAAGTCTGACTAGGCACAACGCAGCGCAATGTGCAATGCAATGTTATTATAATCTCTTATTATAATTTCACCGAGGATGTACAAGCTTGAGGATTACGATGAAAAAATCATACATACGCTACACAATATAGTTATATATATATAATTCTGGATATAGCTAATAGTGTAGCATAAAATTTGGGTGGTTATACATACACTGTCTGTCTCTGTTGCTTTTACCTATTATTATTAGAATAGGGAATAAGCATGGTACCGTGAACCAAGTGCTAGTGTTTTGTACGGCTACTGCTTATTGCATGATGTTGCCTCACTAGCCTGTAAACATCTGTGAAGTGGAGGTAAGTATAATAACATCTCACAACTTCACAAACTCGATGTTAGTATCAAATGAGCCGGCTGCCTTCAGGCATTTTGATATCCTCTTATTAAGTAATGCAAATGAATGTACATCTGCGATTAACTTCAAGTTGACTCTGGCATCCTTATTCCTGTGGCTTCTGTGCTCGATTATGTTATAAACAGCCATCACATCCCGTATAGCATCATCGTCTTCGCATCTTCACTGCAAAGTGAGTTCAGATGACGAACTCAAAACTTAAAAGGTAGGTGGTAGGTAGCTGATGATATTATTTTATTACATTATTACCATATTGTACATATAAATAATAATACCACTTGAGCATAGGTTTCTGTATAGTTACATATGACGTACCTACCCATGTACTTTGGGTTGGATTTGGATGTAGGATTCGAGTTGGCTGGTTAGAGACGTTGAAGGATTTCTTGGAAGTTAATGAAATGATGATGGCGATGCTGATACATGTGTGATATGATGACTCGACTTTGAATTCAATTCAAACAGATGTAATGCAAACAATTCCACCCATTTTTAATGGATTTTGCTTACATATGAGTACACAGTCTTGAACGTAGGCAAGAACTAGGAAATGTAGAATGTACTTTTGTCCGGACTGTAAAGCAGTGCGGTGATGGTAAATGTTTTCCAGGGTTTGATTACAATTACATTTTTTACATGGCAGCTATAAAATGGGTAGGTATTAACTATATTGATTAATCTAAGTACACGTAGTGTGAATGAAATGATTCATACTCTTGGGGCACATACATATTACTATTCACTTAAGACTGGGAGGTAGTCGTTCTTTGTCACATCTGAAAGGATTTGTTGGTAATGCTCATTTTGTGTGTGGCCATGGTCATGGCTATTTGTACTGGTACCCACGAGTAATAACTGCTTGAAAAGCATAGGGGTGCTAATGTTATGATAGATCTCTCGTTGAAGATGATTAATCAAAAATTACATTAATGCTCTGTCGGCACAATTCATCCAAATAATACAACAACAGATTCAACAATGGGAAGGGTGAACGGGGATATCTAAATGGTAATGGCAATTGTAATGGTAAAAACTTATATAGGATAAATTTATGTAGACGGGTATAAACTATAACCACTGAGTAGATTTCTTGATCTTGGTCTGGGTCTTGGTCATTATTACGATGCAAGTTTTATGTGATGATCTGTGGGTATGACAGTTTACTTGGCATCTTCAAAGCGCATTAGTCAAGATTGGTACTTATACCTGAATTTGTTTAGTTTTCCTGGGTTCATATGTTCACAAGTTCAAAGTTGGACTGACATTAGTGTTCGTGGCAGCGGCAACTATGGCTAAGCATTTTAAGGATCATACCATCTTTTCAGTACATACATGCCTTCAGAAATATTCATACAGAACTCAGCTCCTTGAATGATTAATCCTTGGAGCCATGATACAAGTTTCTGATGAAGGCAAAGAAGTATTTTCCGTGGGTAAATAAAAATATAGGTACTTATCTACGTAGGTACGTTTACTTGTCCTTTGAATCCGTGGGCGCAAATGCATTATTAATAATAGGTACGCAGTCTCATACATACAAAGTTGGGAACCGTAGCTAAAGAGACACATTAGGTGGAAGGTAATTCATTGTTATTCAGTAGCAGACTTGCTTGTCAGAAACCATGTTTTTCTCTTTCGCATCGAATACTTTGGGATTAACATTATCATTCATTGGGGATGGAATTTTCGCTGACCAAATTTCATATTCTTCGATCATTCCCAAATCTACATAATGCCAACTGGAATCACGTTTGAATGATGTTAAAATTTTATTAATGTCGTTTTTTTGACTTTTAAATTTCAACACTAAATAAATAGACCTAACTGTAGCCTAAAATATTCCAGTCTAATCTGTACCGTCATAAACTTGTTTAGTAAATATTTGCGCAGTTTTACAATTTAAATCGTAAGAAGTAACAGTGCGAGTGCAAGTTTCCCTACTTCAGAAACACAATACCTAAGTATACAGATAACACTTATCATTTTCGGTTTTTATACAAAATCAAAATACTTCGGGTCAGCAAAGGCTATTGACCTGTGCGGCATTTCAAGTTATTATAAAAAAAATAAAAGGAAAGAATTGACTGGATAGAAGGATGTTTCATACGCCCGGCGATTCTTTCTCTTGCCCTGTACCTTCCCTTAAGCCTTAATCCAAAGGGTCCAATCTATCTTTAATCTGTACTAGGGTTTGTGTGCCCTCGGAAGGTAGTTTAAAGGAAATAATAGGATATAGGTTATGTAGGTAATAATGTGCTTGTCATGTGTGATTGGTAGGAGGATTGTGCTTTATACGTACCTAGGTAGGTAGGTCCCTTCCTACTTCGGTACTTGCCTTACTTTTCTCATAGAAATATGTGAAGGCATATGCTTCAAATTCCATAATGTATTTCTCATTTTCTCAAGCACCATTCTTTTGTATTTTGGTCCTCAGGTATGTAGATGTAACCTGGTTCTGGCTTTATTTCTGGTTCTGGTTTGTAATATTAATTCGGAATAAGGTTATTAAATATTCAAGCTGTGATCATATCCTACATTAGTCAACTTTCAATCATTCCCAGAGTATGAAGTTAAAGGCCGTATCAATTAACTAGTACTTTCAATCTATTCGTTCTTATCGAGCATTTATCTTTTTGCAGTGACATCATTACATGTAATTAATTTCAGTTTATGTTAATTAGAAAATTAGAGCTTTCTTAAATATTTTTCTGAATATTCCTATACTGTTTCTCAATTCCAATTTACATCAAGGACAAATTGAAGTATTGTTTCCTTTATTTTGTATCCAGTTCAGTGCCATGATCGTATTGAATCACAGCGATGTTGCAATGATAGTTATGATAGTGTGTTGTGATAAAACGCATCGCGAACTAACTGAATTTCCACAGTAGGTAATTCTAATAGGATTGGCTTATTGCATGACTACAAGAATTTGCCTAAGATTTATCTAGTTTGATAACTATTGATTAAGAGTTATTCAACTTCTGTTGAAACTGGGTTGAGGATTTGGTTATTAAAAAAAATCATATATTTGCCTTAATCGCTTCAATGGAAAACTGTAAATTGAGAAATTTATGAATACGTAATTTATTTCGGCTTACGATATAAAATCGATATCACAGGCTTGTAAGGCATGTTCACAGGATTACGTATCGTAGAATGTTTTTGTCTAATGCTTTATCTGGATAGTTTAAGGAATTATGGTCACCTTTAGGATTATGATATTAACGGGAAGGAATTAGTAATTTATAAATATTGTACTGCAAGGAATTTTCAATCTGTCCTTATACGCCAGAATAAGAAATCATATAGGCAATTTGTGCAATCAATAAGGCTACGCATTATAATAATTTTACACCTTGTGCTTGGTCTTGGTTTACTTGTCAATCTACACGGACAACTTTCTATTTTGGGTGAAATTTGGAACGGTTTTGTAGCCAAATATAGCTGTGGCATTCTACCCACACCCAGTGGTGAATTGTAGGTTTCCTTGTAGCAGGTACCTTCAACAGTTTGTCGTACGTCCAGGATTAAAGGATTAAGTACAGTATTTATATTTTATTTGATATTGTTTCGTGTGTGGTACTTGTGCATAGTATTCCTCTATATACTTGAATTCAAACAAAGGTAAAATGTTTCAGGAAACTTGAGCACAATTAGCATAACTGAATAATAGGACTATAAAACGTAATAGTGTCATTATTTTGTATTTCATTGATTTTCACCAGTGTTCACCAAATATAGAAACCAGTTAGGTACCTTACCTTGTGAAATCATGCACTATTGGCTTATATGACTATAAATAGCTACCTTTATTTTAATAAAATATATAATCGGTATAATAATTTATGAATTTTTAATTTATTCTCAACCAATAATACATAACTGCAAGGTGAATAACGACAAAGTAGAGAATTGATTTATTTGGTATTACTTGTTTCTTTTTGAATTATGTATGTTGATAAATGTACAAAGTAGGTACTTAAGTATAATGCTGATATCAGTTCATCTGTGGGTATTAATAGTTAGCTAAAGATTTGTACCATTGAATTTGGTAGTTGGCCTATCGGTAAATTAATTTATCTACCTACACCTTCCTACTCCCATTTACGAACTTGCTTCTTAGCCAAGCCAAGACTATAGGGAAGGAGGAAGAAAGTACCGTAGTACTTATCGTCATCGTGAAATAAATATAGAGACACTGGCTACACAGTTCTCTGACTCCTGCCCCTGTGCCTATCCTGAGAAAATGCACAATGTTGTTGAGAAATATTTCTCGGCCGAGTAGCATTCAACATTGCGTGTTACATGTAACTCTTGGGTTCTGCAATCAAAAGGTTATTCTACAAGCAAAATTTACATAAAATTTAATTTGCACCCTTCAGTATACATTACTCTTGAGACTTATCACATTGAAATTAATCTGAAGGAAAGAATTATCGTAGTAATAAAAGTTTTATATAGTGATGTAGAATGTAGCTAGACGTTAATAGTTCGTTAGATCGCAATTAGGAATCACAGAAGGATTATTGAGTACATGCATTACGAGTATCCCCACACTACTGACACCAGGACCAATTCAAAGCTCTAGCACCAGTATATCTACATAATTTAATGGATATATAATGAAATCTCTTTACGGAAGTCTTCCATTGTAGGGCTTACTTGTTGGAACATCAGGATGTACAATACATTTTTATTCTTTTAAAGATTACTACCTACTAGACAACTAGACTGTACAAAGTCTAGCGAAGGTCCTTCTACAGTACTTCTCTCTGTCTGTCACTGTCTCTATCTGCCGAAATAAAAGCAGCAGCGCATTTGAGCAGTGGTAATTAAATAACTTAGGTAAATAAATGTTTCCAAACTATGACACGACCTAGTGCATATATCCGTCGATTAAGAGGCAAAGCGGGGCATATCCAATTCTGAGTTAGTGCAAAACCGGACATGTTCAAAAAATCTTAAAAGCAAAATAATGTATTTCCGTTTCAAAACACTTAAAGATGTTCCTTTTTGTTTGTAAACCTCTGGGGATATACTCACCTTTGCTTGTAGTCCGAAATGGATACTGTTCTCTTTGTCTCTTAAACGACTATATGTACCTATGTAGATGTTATTCATTTATTTGGCTAGTTTGAAGAGTCGAGTTAAGAATAGTTTCTGATGTTTTCAAAACATATTATTTACAATTAATGTGATGTGGCTCATAGTACTTATCACAGTGCCATTACGGCAAGTTTTATCGTATGGTACAATTGTAGTGGAAGTATGCACTCTGTCATATTGGGGCATGATCAAACAATAGAAGATAGTTTATAGTAAGTCAGATTGAGATCTCTGACTGAGAAAGTTTGATTAGCACTTTCATGTTAATTTTAAATGGCTTTTCAACTTGAATGGAATTCGTATTTATTCGTGATATTACGTGGGCCTTTGCCTTTATCACAGTGACGGTTCATATATTATATTGCTAAGGTTGTTTTATACATTCAACTTTATCTCTCATACTCATGCTGCATTAGGACCAACTTCTGTTTAGAGATGCTGATCTGGTATCATTGTGTCAAAGTAAAGTACCTACAAAGTAAAACATTACACGGAATAAAAAAAAGCTGTCTGTTTTTCGATTTGGTAGCGCCAACGCTAAGAAAGAGGTTCAAAATCACACATGCAGTTCTTAAGATCAAAATACAGATTAAAATGCTACTGTTTATAATACAAAACTATGTCATCATTTAATCTTGTGATATCAAGTTCATTCGTTCAACATGCTTGTACTTTTTCGGATGGAATTTATTATCTTCATATTTTTTTGATGTGCAGTGGCTGTGATAGTTGAAGGAAGCTAATAGTCAAATCAGGAAACATCAAAAAATGAAAAAAACATGCGTACAGGTTCGTTTTTAAATTTCAGTTGTATAAAGAAGCTAAGCAACGTAGCGGTTAAACTGTCACGCATTGTATTGTTTCGCAGAAGGAACGTTTCGAAAAATCACACTTTGGATTTGGGCTATAGCGTCCGTCAGACGCTAGAAATTGTTTTATGCCTTTAGTCATTCATAAGGGTAAAAAACTTCGTAGGGATATACACATACATTTGGTATTAAACCTCCTTATTGTTCCTCTATATACACATGCGTATCTATATCTGTATAGAGTGCGTTATATTGTTTGTGGAATTAAAAAATAAGTGAAGGCCAAAGAAAATTCACTAACGCAAACGGACAGATTCATAAAGTTTCCGTTTTCTTCTGATTCTTGTCTGTCGGTGAATTGTGAAGAAGGAAGGTGCACTGATGATGAGTGAAACCGAAGTCATGAAGTCAAAAAGGTTGCTAGGTAGGTAGGGCGGAGGGAGTCAAGTCAAGTCAGCGTCGACTTACGTAGGTAGAAATGTGTATCGAAATCTCTTATGACGGTATCTCTGAGCATCTTTTCGATTCCTATTGCATGTAATGCGTGTATCTACTAATCGTAACTATGGACTCTTGCCTCTTGTTTGACAAATGCACCCTGCAGAGTAAATTACCTGAAAGGTTCAACGTTCAAAATCAATTCAATTTATTCACCTTGTTTTTCTTCAAATCACTTTCGGCAACACACTCATACTCAAATATTTCAAATATTCTTTCTTGAGTAGGTATGTTTGGTTTTTTTCCATTACCTACATTTTGAGATCACTTATTTGCATTGGTTTGGTGCCTGGTTCTGTAAAGTGCCTATGTAGTTACTTCCTTTTCTAGATATTGTCAAAATACAGTGTGATTTATGTAATTGCGTCAGTATTGTATTAGTGCTATCCGGATCATAAAATTAATGCGTATGTATGTACAAACTTGCTTGTACCTCTGCTATGTATGTTCCATCCTTCAAAAATCACACCAGATCGGATCAGGGAATAAGGGATGGAAAAATTGAGGTCAAAATGACTAATCGTAAGTAGGTACGTAAGTCAGAAAGTTAGTTTCATTGTAATAATCAGAAATGAATGAACAAGGTCTGACGGGATGCATCAAAAATTTAAATTGGTGAGGGGGTGGTAAGGAAGAAGGACCCTAGACAGGGCCAAGACTATGAAGTACCTACGGATTGAGTGCCTCTTTGCCACTTTATATCATTCACGTCCCTCCATTTTTTGAACACTTATATGCGAGCTATAAAGAGAAAGGAACACTGGCTAAATAGTAAACGGTGAATTTGTTGATGTTGATATTGATGTACGAAGGTAGTTAGTAAAGCTTCAATGTTTTTCATTGGGAGTGAAATAATGTGGTTTGGTATCATAGATAGGTTAAGCATCTACATATTTATGGGCCATGCTAAAATACTCAGCTCGTATTTAGCTATTAGGATGGTTGGCTTTAGGTTGAGAGTATGGGTATGGCCATGGCACAGACCAGCAGAACTGGGAAGAAGTTGGTCGGGTCTCTTTGGTTTTACTTCTGATGGGTAGAAAAAACTGCTGCTCTTCGCTATTCATGTGCTAGGATACTGAAAGTGTGTTTACTCGTTTGATGATGAACCACTGCCTCTGTCTCTGCCTCTTCCTTTGCCTCCCTGATGGTCTGTCCAAGGCATCACATCATTTAGATTGTTATTACTTGTGGGTTATGTGCTTCAGTGATTTTCTATGGATGTATATATATATACGATATAATAATAATAATATAGACATAGTAAGAGAGTTGAAGCAGGTCCATTTTTGATGCTTCTGTCCGCCCCTCTCCTCTCCAGTCAATCTGATGTGATGTGTTTTCTTTTCCGACAAAATTTTCAATAATGTAGGTCATGGAAGTATTAAACGCGGATTTTTAATTTGTTCTTCACTGCAGCATAAACTCTTGACGACTTTTGGTTAAACTTGTTTTTCCTACTTAGGTACATTTTTGATCCTAGATAGTTAAGGCTTTGCACTTCCAAATGTTTGTTGAAATTTGCTCCGATTCCGGTCGGGACAAGGTGCATGATTGATTGTGATGCAGGTAGATAGATCTAGAATCTAGAACATTAAGTAAAATGAGAATAATATTTCCATACGTATGTATGTAGTGTATCTTTTTATTATTATCGCTCTTGTACTTTTTCCTCTTTCTGTAGAAACTCATAGCGTTAAATTCAATAGAGTGCACAAAAAGGCTGACTGCTACAAACACGGGTAGTCATGATTATATTATTGTCGCCACCGCCACCACCAGTCACTATGTTCGGCCAGTGATACTCCAGCAGGACTGTGGCCTACATATAATATATCGTTGTATCAGTGAAGTGTCAACTTTGCCTAAGGGTCTTCTCAAATAGGTAGTATGTATTTAGTATATACACTCCTACGTTCGTATAGATATACCGATGTACAAATTCATTTGGATTGTTCGATTTTTAGTGGTCCTTCATGTACCTCCACGAAAAACGAAAATCCTCTTCTAAAGTGATAATAATTTGTGAATAGAAAAGGTCAGTAGACGTACAGTTCTACCGATTTCAATTCATGGAGAAACATTCAGTGAGTAATAGTAATGGTAGGTAGTTGTCATACCTAACGCTTCTTGTTGCTACACTGCTAAATTGAAAAGGTAGATGATACAGATCGTCGAGATCTGTAGTTTGGTAATAGTAATGTATTTCGTCCTGTATCGTAGTCCAGTGGATAGCAGACTATCCGAAACCAGTTGACAAATAGTGCTTTAGGTAGAACACAATCCAATCCACAATTTGGTATTTAGTGGGTACACAAATTCATGAGGCAAATCAAACCGAAAAAGAGGACCAAATCCAAGGCAATTCACCACGAAAGACCCAATAGTTAGAGTCACAGCTCTCAACTAAATTTTCCATGTAAATATCATCCTCGGAACATTTATCTCCTCCTACAATCATCTAGTAGGCATGACGTCCCACATGGATCCATGGAGTTGAATTGAATAAAATGAAATGTTTCTGGAGATCATAGCATAGCAAATCTATCGGGAAAATCAACGCAGCGTTTATATCCACTTCAATATGCAGCAGATTCAAAGCCCTATCCAAATTTGATCGTATAGTTGGTTTGGCTCTTGATGGTCGGTATAGTGATAACGAAAACGATGAATTGGAATTGTAAATTGTACAAGACATCATAATAATGTAGCCTTATATTTGAAACCTTCGTTTACAAGGCTGGTGTTGTTTTGGGGCAAAGGCACCTACTTTAGTATGCGCAAGTGGCAGGCAGCTTTTTCGTGGGTCAGGGATTCTAGGATTCAGATCATACTTCTACATTTACGTATTTTATATCACACTTATATCGGTAGCTAGTTCGTCACTTCCATCTCCTACAACAATGTAACGTCCTTCAACTATTTTTCTCAGAGCATAACAGAATGAATAAATTGCTTATAGCTGACAAAGCTTTTATTCTAATCGATGGTCTGTAGGATGGGATATTAGATGGGCATTGTTAGTCCCATTGTCCTGATTGACACTTTAATATGATGGTGTTCTATTGCGACGAGGGAATCAAATTATCCTATGGAAGGCTGCAAATTAAGGCTGATGGAAAAATAAGAGAATAGAATGGGATCCGGATAAAATGTTTACAACAAGGACATCAATCTTAAATGCATAGGTAATAACCTAAATATGGCTAGAATAATTCTTAATTCCGATTGAATTTCACGGACTTACTCTTTAGATCTTAAAATTTCAAGTTATTAAATGCTTCGTTCAGTATAAAGCAAAAGTTTAAAAAAAACATTACCTACATTTTATAATTAGAGGTTTTATACAACTTGCAACTAGAGAGTAATAAATTAATTCAAATGTCCCCTAAAATTCATGTTTGTATGCATTGTAGAAACCAAACACAAAATAATGTAAGCTTGTAGTGCCTATCCTGGTCAAATTAGAAATGATGAAGGATAAACATGTGATAAAGATTTGATAATGATTTAATAAAACGGTGAATAATATTGCCATCATAATAAAAGGACGCACGAGGCAAGAGATTTTGATTTGTAAAATTATGCATTTAATTATCTACAGTTAGGGCAACAACCTCGTCCGTCTCACCCAGTTGTCGCTTGTTTTCTTCCGACTCATTTCAAAAGAATCAGAATCAGAATAATAATAAATATTATTACACTGTGAATACACACACACATGTGGGTATCGCATCACAAGTGTACGAGACGGACTATTGAAATTTGAAATCATAATCGCAGTCAGTGAGATTTGAGTTGAGTTGAGTCGAGTCTCGAGATTGCTTAGCTTGTTCAATTTGTAACTATGGAAGTTGTTATTAGCATGAGCTAATTGTATGTCTGCATTTGCATAAAATACTCTTAAAGCTTCTCAGTCAGTTAGGCGCGCATGGTTTACGAACCATGTAGTTAAAACGGACTGAATGTAAATAATATGTCTGTCTTGGTCTTGCTCTTGAGTCTCTGTTATAGTTGTAGGTGTAATCGTAGTCGAATTTGTAGTCGTGTTGGATTTAAGTTAATCTTAAATTTAAAATGAAAATAACTGTAGACATGATACGCCGTTCTATATGTGTACATATATATAATTACATCTTCGCTGGAAATTGTATATATGAACTATACGGAACGCATCTGCTGTATAAGATCAAGACGACGGTGACGGTGACGGGAGCTGTTTGATGGGTTGTATGCTTTATAAAATAAAACGGAATAAACTATGGATGTGAGCAGTTAAGCGGTAGTGTTCCCCGGAATTCGAAATTGGGATCCAGTCCGCTCTTCGTTTGGTTTGGTGTAGTTTGAATTTACCGACGACGTTCCTAATGTATGTTCCATCGAAAATGGCCTTTTGCTCTTGGATTTTTAGTTGTTTTGGTGGAAAAAGCACGCATATCAAGCATCTGGTCCGTTACTTGAGACGATCTACCATATGCTCATACCTCGCTTCCTCATCCTCGATTCCAAATCATCCTTATGAAGTACCACGACTAACTACGAGTATGTATAGCGTAGACTACATTCGAGGCAAACGCAAAGTATATATATCTGTATAAGTTGAAAAGGCTGATATGCCTTCAACTATTTGTGTAGTATACATATCTCGGTATATGTAATTACACCGAAGGACTAGGAAAAGAAGGCATACAGCTTGAAGTTAAGTGTTCGTTTGGTATTGTGCGCTATGCACTCATAGAGTACAAAACACATGCATATTGTTGTTATAATACTTCGTCGGTATAGTCTACTTATGTTTGTCAAGGGTAGAAGAAAATGTAGGAATGGTGGACTTACTTTGGACGTGGATATGAAATAAAAATGAGCGAGTTTCTAATGATCTTTGAAGATTTTATTTGAAAGGATGCATTGCACTATGGACTATACATAACTATGGAACACTTTAATATTATGGGATACACTGCTATATGAGTAGACTGTTTTCCTACATTTGATCATCTTTCAGAATGTTTTGAGTTTTGATGCAAGCCCTCTTATTCTTATCTTGAAGAAGCTGAATTTTGGGTCTTGTAAATAAATGGAATATTATTGCTGCTAACTTCTACTGCTAGTGTAGCACTGGTAGTTACTGCTTCTGTTCGAGGTCCGACAGCATGATTCAGCAAATTCACAGTTGTCCCTTTCCCTATATGTATGTATAATAGAAAATTTGGAGCATAAACAGTTAGTTTTTTGATTCACTGCAGAATAGAATCGAAGCAGAGCGAATTAGTATGAATTAAATGGAATGTTGTAAAAAATGTAAATGCGTCTATTTAGAATAATTTCGATATTTTAGGGAAAAGTTGATCGGGAAACATCCGTTTTTGATCCAGCTGGTGCGATGGTAATAACGTTCATCTGCTCCTCCTCCTGCTGGTGCTGCAGCGGCTGTGGATTAGAATTGGAAAGCGCTAAGCTTTTTAGTATAATGCGTTGTAGTTACAGCTTTCTGATAAAGACCTGCATACCTCCGTACGTGCTTTACGGCGTATAAATGCGAATGGATAGTTTTAGGGAATAAAAAAAGAGATTGGATAGTGAAGTATTATTTTGACGTTACATTTGTATCGACAAGCCTGTGGAGAAAGAGGAGATAGATGGAGAGTAAATAAGTAAGTAGGTAACCAAGTAAGACTCTTATTCTTTTATTCGGTTTTTGGCTGAATTAGGAATTCCCAAAGGTTCAGAATTATCCTATCAAGGTATACACATCGGTATATGAATTTGAGTATTCAAGCAGGACGTATGATTCTTTGATACGATTTTCCTATTTTTCCATTGAGATTTCACTGTTGAATTCGGACGTGACATGATGCCTTGCTCTGTGCTCGATGGCATGGACCTAGGCATGGGTTCTTTGTATTCATATTCAGATTTTTTGATGTGAACTTTGGATGGGTTGAATATAAAAAGATGTAAAAAATCGACACAAAAAGGTGAAAATTGCCAGGCGTGAACGATTTGAACAACAAGGAACAACCCTCTTTCTCTTTTTCGATGATTTTCCTTTATTTGGGAATAGTAGTGAACTATATTAGCTGTCGTTGACGTTGTCGTCTGCGACGTTCTCGCTCAAGTAGGTATGCCTTGGAATAGGTAGGTACGTTACACATTACAGCTAACAGGAAAGGAACAAGTACATGCCTCATTCCATATTCTATGTATCTATCGTCATTTTTTATTCCTCCGCCTCGGATGGGAAGAGGAAGAGATGAATGAAATAAAAATAGAAATGGGTGAATATTCGATGGATTTTTTATCCTGATCGTGATTGAATCCAACTTTTTCTTTTATTCATGAACTCAAAGTCTCCACATTTGTGGAAAGGTAAATTTTCCCTAACAATGTGTGTTAGTACAAGTAGACATCACATTACTTTTTGCTTTGGTTTATGCTGGTGCATTGATTGAATCGAACTTGAAGGTAAGGTAAGGCAAGGGCACTGCTGGATTCGCTAAAGGTTTGTCCTACCGCTCTCGCTGCATGACAAAATCTTTGATTAACCATGACAGGCATTTTATGTGAATTGTTAGACTTAGATATGCAAGATTAGCACAGTGGTATATCATACATAAAATTAATGTTGTTTAGGTGTCTGCATATACATAGGTATATTACATATTTAAACTACTACGCATCTTCATGCTCTTTCTTTCTTCCATTTTACTCGCAGATGCTGCGTGCTGCAGTAGCAGTAATCGTATCGGCAAAACATAATAAAAAACTAAAGCTAGCCTGGAATAGTGTCTTTCCTCCTGCCTCTAATACCTTCCGTTTACTTTACATATCGGCTGCGCACCTAATCCGGATTGTCAGTTACATTTATTGGATTCTTTAGCATTTTGGATTTCCTGAATTCTGAATTCAGTTCATATGCTAAGTTTCGGCTGGCCAGACCCAAACAAAACTAGTACGTAGTATGTACTGTAAGTATGTATCAGTACTGTGTGTGTCGACAATGGTATTTTATCTACATAATATCTTGTAAAAAAACAAAAGTAAAAAAAGGAGAACCAAACATAACATTTATTCCTAAAAAAAAGTTTTGGCTTGCGTTTGCTGCATAATTTTTGATGGATAGACGCAGCTGAATTGAGAAAGGGTAAGTTGTTCAAGTTGTAGAGTACCTAGTTGTAACTGATTCAGTAATTGTATGGATGCATAAAGTGTAGGTAGTTAGATTTACGCATTTTCCCCTTCCGCTTTCGCCATGCATGATGCCGGTCAGACGTTGCTATGCATAAGTTTAAATTCAATGGATGAATTAGAGGTACCCTAAAAAGTGTGGTTACAATCGAAAAATGTAGATAGGTAAAATGAATCGTGGGTATCTACCCACTACACTACACTGCCATTTTCTATACCACGACCCACCCAGATACATTAGCGTGGATAACTACCTATATTGGATGGTGGTAGTGATGGTGATACTTCTGTACTTCTACAGTTTTGTTGTTTAATTTGTCATGGAGCTAGATTAGGAATTGAATAGTGAATAGAATGCAGTGTGGTGTAAAGGTGCGAGTTGTTTCCACTTCCACTTTCCACAATAGCTGATAGTATTCAGCATTCAGCATTCTGCCTGTCTTGAAAATGTTCCCACTAAACACTAAATACTTTGATAATGTCAACTCACATGATGATATGGTACGTAGTGTCTGAAAGTGTGGAGAAATATGTACAGATACCTCAGATGGGCAAAGCATCAGTCATTAGCATCAACTTTGAAGTTGATGTCGATGGTGACGACGATGTCCTGGCCTGGCTTGGCCTTTAGCTTCGTTGACTTTCATTTTACTAAAGTTTGTCAGGAATTTAGATATTCAGTTGACGATATGATGGACAGGGCAGGTGATGGATCACACATGTATATTATGGGTCACTGAATTGACTCATTGATTACCCTGCAGGGTTTAAAGACCAAATACTAAAACAATTACGTATATACTCTTACTATACTATACTTGTATATCCTTGGACATAACTACGTACATTAGCACCTATAAAGCTACATGAATGTATGTAATGTTGGTTACTCACATATTTGTGGTACTATTA
The DNA here is from genome assembly GCA_036851915.1 of Ptenothrix huangshanensis. Classification (NCBI taxonomy): domain Eukaryota; kingdom Metazoa; phylum Arthropoda; class Collembola; order Symphypleona; family Dicyrtomidae; genus Ptenothrix; species Ptenothrix huangshanensis. The sequence continues at coordinate 23,667 of JAAXYX010000495.1, forward strand.
CTGTTGCTATTATATATACCACACCTATTAAAGAATCCTTCAACTTTCTCGCTTGTAATCTGTAACCTTACAAAAGTTAAATTAGTGAAATGGATTTAGATTGTAGTTTTCTAATGTTTCTAATGCCTAGATAGGCCCCTACATTGTTAGAATACACACGCTTCATTTAAGTGATTTTCTTCTGGAGACCTTCCTGTTGAGATGAGACGTATTTGAGAAATGAGATGTGATGGGGAAGTCAGTAGAGTAATTTCATTGGACTTGGGATTTGACGCGATTCTTGCGCTCTCTCTCTCTCTCTCTGTTTCTGTTTTCTCCCTGTCTTATTATCCTATCTACAGTATTTCAACCTACCTACCTACCTAGATACAATTATGAAGCCAAGTAGTATTACTTGCAACTACTGACTGGTGACTACTGGGCTGGGAGACCATGTCAAGTCTGTGGGCGGATAGATGGATAGATTAACATGGACAACGTTAAATATAAAACAATGCATTTGTGCGATTAGAATGAGGTTAATGTGATTTTAATGGGTATTGAAAAATTCCAAAAACATCAAGAATGGAAAAAACACTGGCTGGGAGGATTCGAGAAGATCTTGATGAGTATGAAGAAGAGGCTGATAGCAAAACACATGTGTTTGCGTGAAAGAAAGAAAGGAAGGAAGGATGAGGATGAGACAGATATTTGGTGAGATTGGTTGATGCTTTTGCTTTCTTGGGAATTTGGGAATGAGCTTGTCCTTAGCCTTTGTATATCCCGATGAATAGTTGGTTGGATGGATAGGAGCAGATTAAACGAACGAACGAATGAACTGCAATTGGTATCCGTATTCAGCATAATGCTGACGCTGACAATACTAACAGATCATGGATGAATGTATTTTGAATTTGTATATTTGTATACCAGGTTGTTCAAGTGGTGGTGTATTATTGTTAGGAGCGGAACATGAAGCAGTAGAATGTATGGCTAGGTTATATCTATAGGTACCTACATAATTATGCGGCTACGGCATCTACTAGAAAACTAGTGGAAAAGTCAGTCAGAAAAAATGGTGTATGGATTTTGTGGATTGTGAATTGTGGATATTTTGAATTGGGATGCATTTCCATCTTCCATGGTAAATGGTGAGCGTTGCAGATACTTGATAAGTTGTAGTTGAACTCCTAAAGCCATTGCCACACCATTACCATAGTCATATCTTGACTGTACCAGTGGCAATAGTGAACCATAGCATTGTATAGCATCTTACATTACACAGCGTGGATAAAAGGTATTGAAAGTGTGACTGGAGGCAGCGATGGAGGTTGTGCTCATACTTGTGTGTAGTTTTGTAGTTGTGCTCGTACTTGTGTACCGGGGAAGAAGAATGGGTCGATGAGTTTAGAGTTCGTCGTCGATGTAGATTGATGAGTTTGTTGGCGTCATTTCAAGGAATGTCTCATCTTGTGATTCCTTTCCCTCAATTTGATTCATTACCGTTCGCCCGACTTGAACTTATGGTGATCCGTTCCTTAGTTATGGATGTTATACTTACGTTATGCATGTACTTTCAGTCTCTGACTAGCGTTGATTTTGAGTGTAGGGCCACTGCTGTCTCTACACATAGTTGAGTTAAGTTCCTACCGCACACTTCCCACTTCTTCTCCTCACTCTACATAATATTATAGATCATCATCGTCATTTTTATATGCAGCTTCATTTTTCAAACATCAAACAGAACATACAAGGACTAGCTCAGCGTTGAATGGATAGAGCCAGAGGAGACCATAAGAAGATATGTGAAGGCTGTATGATTTGTCGGTATATATAGGTATGTATCTAAAGAAACGCGTATGATAGGAACATTCTACTGCATTGTAGATAGATGCATAAATATTACACCGTGTATCTACAGGCATGTTCGATGTTCTTAATGTCAGACTTCGACTTGACTTTTGAGCGACGAGAAAATGTTAAATGAAGATTTTTTTATTTATTTCAGTCTCCATTTCTTTCGTGTGCAGTATTAAAGATGTGTAATATTCTATTTCTATTTCCATTCTTCTGCAAGTGTGTATTTGTGTGTTTCCTTCTCAAGTGATCACACACATCACATCACATCACATTGAACATCCGTCATTTTCTAGAGACGATGCGATACGTAACTATACGATACGAAGCCAAGCGAAGGATTCAACCGACTCCCGACATATCGAGAGACTGGAACCAGGCCTTCTTCCTGCTCTTCTTCTTTCTTTTCCTTTTTTCTTTACTGTTGTATTTGGCAAACAAATGAAAGTTTTTCTGCATTTTTAGTGCGTCACATTCCGCTCTTGTCTATCTCACTTTGCATTTCATCTCATTCGTATGGAACTGATATAGCTCTTGCTTGACTGTAATTGAAATTTCCCCAAGTCGCCGTCGTCTATTACTATTGCTGTGTGTATTATACTTACATGGCTATGAAAAACAATACACCTTGCTGCACGTTTGTATTTTTTCTCTCCTTCATTTCCATCACTAGGGCTGCTGGGGCAGAACTCCACTGTTGATACTAAGTACTGTATTGTGTTGTTTTGTGTACCCTCAATGTCTCTGGCTACTGTATGTACTTGAATTCCATTGTTACGCATTCACATTAACTTACTGTATCTATGTATATCCTCATCCTCCTCAATTTGGTTTGGTATTGCACTTGTATCTGAACGAGTGATAATGTGTTGTGTTTGCTGTCTGTTATACATACATAAAAAATGCTTTCCCTCGGTATTGGTGTTGGTTTTGGTGTTACTATTGGCCTGGGCATTATACATTCTCATTCGTAATTCTCATTCCTTATACCTATCAGCTATCAATCAATCATTCCCCTTTACTTGTGCGGAGCAAGTATTGCCATTTTCTTTGACTTGGCTTGTCTTTGACTTGACTTGTCTGTGACTTGACTTGACTTGAAAAGATGGAGGGAATGAGGAGACAAACGTCTTTTATTATATCATGATGGCATGTGAATGCGACTGTTTCTATTTTCAATAGCATTCGACAAAAATTCCAATTCCAATGGTTTTTCTTCCATGTTTCATTTCTTCATGATGTGGATGTGGATGCGGATGTTAGTTTGTGTGTACCTATGTATATATATCTATGCACTGTGAATATTATGGATGTGAGATGAGAGTTGAAATTCAAGTCGAATCTTCTAAAGAAGCGAAAACTCGTGTGGAGTGTGTAAATACATGTTTATTGTATTGACTTACGAGCGATTGAGGACAGGAAATAAATATAGATTACCTTGTCTATTCTATTCTGTTTCTTTGGATGGCGATGAGATGAGATGCGATGCGACACGATGTCGATGGTTATGTTAATAAGAAGTCTCATAATGATTGACAATCTCTAATAATGTATGCAATGTAAACTCCTTTTGGTTTTATGAGAGTTGGGCATAGTGTATAATTATAAATATCGTAATGTGTGCTGGGAGGTAGAGTATAATTATAATTATTTAGGGACTATGTGTGGATATTTGTGTGGGACTATCTTTAAAATATGTATTTAGGCTTTGTACTGTAAGCCGAGTCAAAAGTTATCTGTACTTAAAACTTATCATATATTACTACATTGCATTGGAGCCAATTGCGATGATATGATATGATGGGGATGGCAATGGTTGATGCCGATGGCTGATGGCTTTTTGTGGGAGCGAAGAATAACTTAATATATTAAAATATTTGTACTAGAAGAGTTATACGGATCACGTGTCAGATTTCACATTGTCGTGATAACTTTTTTTTCTTCTCACCATCTCCCTGCCACCTTCTAAGCCTGTTAGATATGTACGTATAAAAGTGTAATGATTGGACGATACTGTAAGATGCGATGCGATGCGATAGAATGAGATGTGATGCGATGATAGTTCAATGTTTGGTATATTATGATAATCTTTTGCTGTAAAATGTATGGAAATTTCTTGTAAGAGTACAGTTACCTACACATGTAGGCAGATATCTTGTTATGATTAATGAAACCTTTAAAGTTTGACTTTTATGAGTAGCTTAAGTAGCTTAAGACAGGACTGTAGCAGTTCTGTAGCACCGTACGGTACGGCAGAATATACAGTTGAGTTATGAAATGAAAGCATTAATTAGGCGGTGGTAGTAGAAGCCAAAATAAAATGATAGTTTATTCAGCTGTACTTTATAAAGATTATAGATAAAAGCCAATGTCTCACCATCACCAGGAAACTCATTTTCTCCATCGTCTTTGTCTCCTGGCCCAGTATGTAATTACAATAGAGTGGTCACTGCTCCAAGCTCTGTTGTAGCTACATGTATAGAATTTGGTATGACCGTATTGACATTTACATTTTATTTACCCATGAACTGTATGAATGTTTTTGATGGGCACAAAAACTGTCTCGGTTACGCTTTCGTTTGTTTATGCACAAAAATTGGATTTTAATGATCGATATTTAATGTGTTTGTGATAGATAGGAAGACAATGCACTCGGAAAAGAATGAAGAGGGTGTTCATACAGAACAGTATTAAATTTCACTAGATTCCCTACCAATGCGTATTGCTTAGAAACATTGGCATTGTCGTGTTTATTTTCCAGCTATTCAAATATTTCAAAGTCAGTTAGACTTTCAATGGATTGGTATATATGTATATCTTCTGTTTTTGCTCCTACTTCTGCTCCTGGTCTTGGTACTCGGTTTGGTTCTGGTTCTGGTGCTGGTCGAACTTCTGGTAGCATGAACTTGCCTTGTTCTTGTTATGATTGCTGTTCATGGTGTTGCGTGAAGGTAGGTAGGAATTAGGAATAAGTGGGAATAGTAGCGCGTAGCCATTAGGAAAAGTTGTGTGAATGAATGCAGAGCTAACGTTAAGTAGTATTGCTGCCATTCTTCCTCAACGCGATTCTCGTAATCCTTAGAAATTTCGTGGTTAAGTGCTTCTTTGCAGCATTAGATTAAATGTTAAATTTTTCTTATGGTGCGATTAAAAATTACAGGGGTGGTGGTTGAAATTCGTTTCCCTTGTTTTGTGCTGCATTCCCAAAAATTCCATATCGATGTACCTACATACCTAAGTAGATGTATATGTTCTTGTTCTTGTTTTGACAAGGTGATTTTCATCGTGTGTTGAACTTGACAAAATACAAACGGGGGCAAAATCACATCTGAAGAGTGACATTTACATTGTACAGATAACTCTTTTTGGAGAATGTCACCATATGAATACTAATCGCTTGGCTAATGATAATGATGATCGGGCTAGGGTTGGAGAAAGTTTTGTCATTAAGTAGGTATATAAATAAATGGGAAATAACAAGGATTTACAAAGCAGGAAATGTTTCCGTTAGTGACAGAACTCGCCAAAAGATACTTGAGCTATTTGGTGTAATCAACATGTTAGTGGTGGACAAAATACTATGGTAGCGACGGTGGGCAGGAACAGTTAGAGTTAAAATTCATGTAAATTGCTTTGAAGATACAGCATTGGGATCTCCCGGACTGCGATGATACCTGACCTGGGACTATAGCTATAGCTGTTTATCGTTGATCACTCCATATGTTTTCGAGTTGAGTCTGTCAAATTTTCCCTTGATCATATTATACAGATGGTTACAGCGTGTAAAAAAATCTGATTTAATGACACTGACACTTTGACGCAAGTTGAAGCTCAGCTCAGTTCAGCTAAGCAAAGCAAAGCGCAGTTAAGCCAAGTAGGTAAAAAAGGCAAGAAAAGGATCTCAAGTCCTAGTGAGAAATGACTTTTTTCATCTGATCAGATCAAAATTGTAAAAATTACTCGCTTTGGTTCTGGTTCTTGGTATCGTATCCACAGTTCAATCCACACTATGATAGTGAGTAATATTATTCTCGTTGATGTGGTTTAGAGGAAAGGGACAGTTCGTTCGTGGAATCCAAGTGTGCATTTTGTATCAGAGATTGAAGCTGTGAAAAGAAGAATAAGATGAGAGAGAGGGAGAGAAAGATAGACGGTGGAAAAATGTCAGTGAGTAGAAAACAATCAAAGATTTCAGGTCAGGATTGAAGATTGAGTCGAGGGGAACACCTATGGCTTTATGGCGACACGATTCTTGCCTTTTTCTGTTTTCTTCTCTAGTGTCCTTCCTTTATAAAAGATTGGGCTGTTCCTACAAATGTATTTATTTTTTTCCATCTTGATGTTCGATGTTCTGCTTGTGTGCGAGCGATCGGGCACGGAGGTATCTATCTATCTTTTTTCCTCATCGATTTGGCAGTATAAGCACAATTACAAATACCTACCCAAGTCGGTGTGTCCCCCATTATACTTTTACTATTACATAGGCACCTACCTACTACAATTGATGTTGCTGCTCTACGGTGTGGCAACATGAATGTGAACGTCTGTACCTGTGCCCTATCCTATCCATTGCGGATAAGAAATACGAATTGCTCAAGATTGTTTGAAAGTACATTCCCATTATAACTTCATTGCAGTGTATTAAGTATATTCATTCCACCCACGAAACTCAAACTGAACCATCAAGTTGAACTTTTAAGTTACTATCTTCAAACTTATGTCGCTCTCTTTCTTCTTCATCGTCTTCCTCTTCATGTCGTCGTCTTCCTTGTCGTCGTCTCCGTCGGCAAAGCATTTATAAGTAGGATGCTTCTCTGGGGAAGACATGGAGACGGTGGAACGAGTGAAAAAGTAACTGTGATGTACTTACCTAACTAGAGGGGTGGGCATTTTATTGTATTATTTTATTATTTACATTATAAGAGAACTGGAGCCTAATCTACATAGGCATAAAAGAATATAAAAGATTCCAGAGAGACAATATTTCGATAAAATTGTTACTCCAAGTAAAGTACTGAAGCTAAAGGAGTGAGTTCAATTGATATGCCATTATAGGCTTATTTCCTACAATTCCTATCTTCCCTGGTGCTTAGGTGTATGCTTACACTATACATACAAGGAGATAACAAGCGATAGGACACAATACAAAGTTTGGAGTCTGGCAAGATTTTTTTCATTTATGATCATATTATTGTTTGTTGATGGCGTGCGGGATGTCCTTTTGGCTTTTTATTCTTGACTAGTTTAGTTACTGCTTTTTCTTTGAAAGAATTTATGCATACCGGTGGACCGAGATTTTATTCTGTCATTATAATCTCCATTGTACTGCTATGCTTTCAATAGTGCACTGCACAATACATACATACGTGTGTGTGTGACTATGAGCGATCTTCCCTGGGTCGTGGATGTGCGTCCATATCGTCCATTCGTTTCATATCATCTCGGTATGAAGTATGAAACGAAACACGTTTACTGTCTTTTATACATTTTGTATTTTAAAAGTGGAAGAAAAAAGGGATTCAAGGATTGTTTATTGTATTGTATTAAGTTATAAAATTAGTAATGGTTCATGTTTGAGAATGTTCAAGTGTAGTTGACGGGAAAGGGTTACGTAATGTGATGTGATTCTATTGATATTTTGACTAGCTGTACAGAAAGTGTAGACAGTAGACATGAAGTCACTGAATATGTCCCTATTCACAATATTTTTTTGCTCGCCACATCATGCCATGCCACGCTATGCCATGACATGCCATGCTTAAGTATTTTTACTGAAGATTCATTATTTTATGACGCTGTCGTCGTTCACGTGAAGCTCCATGTAATTATGTAGGTATTATGTATCCACATGTTCATGCTTATCGTCTTAATATGTGTTTTTTCAAGTTTCTCTCTCTTGTGCACCCACGAGATAGCTTTGGATAGATTTGGGTTTAGAAGAGACACATGATAAAAAAGTTTAGTGTGGTCTATCTATTTATGTTTTGTTTTGCCCTAAGAGCTTGGATTGAAATTTAAATTGGGCTTTGGCTTTATATATGTTCTTTCGACGACACTGTCCACCCATATAGTACAGACAGTTCTGGCTATTGTCTGGTTCTGTCTTGTCTTGCCTCTTTGTTACGAACGGACACTTTCGTATTTCTGAATTAACTACTTTATTATTTTATTTCCAATTCAAATATTTAAGCTCCTATATTGGCTTTTGACTTGGCTTGACATTTGATGTGTTGTTTATTTTTCCCATCCCTATATACTTTGTTTCTTTGTCTTCGTTTTCGTTTTCGTTGGATGATTGTAGGTGTTAGGAGGGGAATTATTTAGGCTGTAGATGCACTTGTCATTTAGGCAAGAGGTATTTTATTAGTGTACCGATTTCTTTGGAGGAAAGTGTAATATTGCGTGGGATTTATCAGTGTTGTTAGGTATACTTGTGTGTTGACCGCCGGTGATCTCTTGCCTTATTTTGTCCTGTCTTCTCTTGTCTCAACCTGTCGGGGAATAACATTATGGCTTGTAATTTATTGCCAATATTTATAATTTTTTATATAAACTTTCGTTTCCCTAGTAAGAGATCCGAAGACTAGACAGGACAGGACAGGACAAAATGAGACAGTGATGACCTGATTGTAGAATTTTTTTATCCTCATATTAGTTGACCTTAAGTACAGATTAACCTTCTAAGAAACTTGCTAGGTCTCTACTTTAATTATAGCATTAGTATACCTCCTTCGGGGAAGGTATGGTACCCAAGAAGTGAAAGGATTATCTTTTATTCACTCCTCTCATTTTTTGTCATATGAAATAAAAATATTTTTTATCGTCCTCTTCACCATTAAAAGCTTCATTTGGCTTCGATTTTTATTGCATATTTATTAGGGGCTGTTCGATTTTTCCTGGAAAGCCGGACGTTTTATGTTCCCAAAGAACTTAAGAACATACATAGAACTTTAAAAGATAGACCAGAGCAGTTTTGTCGTTGTGGAACAGAAGCCCATGTGTCCCCATGTGTTGCTGTCGTTGTCGCACCGTTCTCGTTCAATTCCCTATGTCAACGTATTTATAATGCAGTTAATTTTTTTGCTGGGAAAAAGACGGACAGGAATTTCATTTTTATAATGTGGAGATATGCTTTTTACTCCATGCCATATTGTAATTGTAAATTGTAAAAAGCTAAATTTTGAACATCTTTAGATCTTCTTTTGAGTTTGACTGTGACAGTTTTGTGTATTCATTAGACGTATTTTTCCTTTTCTACATAGTAGCGAGATATATGGGCTGGTTAGATTTTGACAGAACAAGTAAAACAGAAGCTAATACCTTTAAAGTAGTAAAAGTAGTGGAGAGAATTTATATGGTTGTCGTATATGAAATTGCTCACAGTGTGGAGTCATTTGTATAGTCCTAAGTACAGATTGTTTTCTTGTATATTTAGTTGGCTGGGATGCAGTGTAACTCAATGCAGTGTAAAGGTATAGATGTATGTAGGTACTTGTTTGTTATACAAACACCTAACCTAATGTAGCTGTCATATGGTTTATGGCTATGGTTAGAGTGGGAGTTTGAATTGAAAGATATAGATATTATGAGGTGTATGCACAATTATCCTCGGCTTCTACCTATATATAGTGTGGTACGGTGTGGTGTGGTGCAGTGTGTGGACCATGGCTGGCATGCGATGCGATACGATGCGATGCATGGATGACAGACGATGAGAGGAAGCAAGTTTAGAGTGAAAGAGTAAAGAGGGTTTGGGCAAGATAGGTGCAATTTGGTGTTTACAGGAGTCTGGTATTAAGGGGGTAAAAAACCGGTGAAAAAAAATTGAGGGTTGTGTCGAGGAGTTAGAAGGAAAAAAACGATAAAAAGGCTTCAGTGAATTAACCCTTGTTGCATCTGTGAGTGAGCTGAGTGAGTGCATGTGCCAGACACGCGTCTCTATTCATCTCATTTTCTTCAATGGTTGTCCTAAGCTTATCATCAGTGTATGCTATGGCATGGTATCGTATCGTATGGTATGCTATTATATGTGTGTTGGTGTTTTTGGCTTAGGGAAATTAGGAACATGTATATATATATTGTGTTGTGAAGATGTCATAGTCCTAGACTAGCGCTAACTATGTGAATACTGTAAGAGTTTTGCCAGAGTTAAGTAACCCTTCCTTATTATCTATTCCATAATGTAGTGCTACTGTTATATCCCTTTATCCCCAAGCTTCCTGAACTCAAATGCCCATACTCTAGTCCAACCAGACTTAAAGCTTCTTCAACAGTTTGTATTGCTGGATGTGGATGATGTGGATCTGCATCGGGATCTGGATTTGCCTCTGGATTCAACTGGATCTGGTTCTGAATGCATATTCGGGAATAAAACGGCGTATCTAGATGCAATTAAATATATATATCTATATATGGTAGCAAGAGCCTAGTACTAATAGTAAGTATTAGGATGTGCTTGCTGAAGCTCATTATGTTTATTTTCCAGCTCATGTTCCTGTCTTCTTCATATGACAAAACACACAAGTTCACCAAATTTCATACAGTCATGGTCTGCTCCTGGTCGAACGTTTTATCTGACGTTGTCTTCTTCTTCCTCTTCCTTTTCTCTTCTTTCCTTTCGTTCTCTCTCTTTAGTTTTGGTATTGGCTTGGGTTGGTTTGGCTTAGCTTGGTATGAAAGGTGTATGAAAATCCCCCAGGAACTCCTTCAGAGAGACTTGAGGTTTATGTAACTTTCTTTATACGTTGTTCCTCGTGTCGTAACGTAGTCTACGAAACCAAGATATTAATATACTTGGTAACGTAAAGCACAAGCGTAAAGTTGCGTTGCGTTTGTTGCTTCAATTGGATGCATGGTGTGCATACAAAGCCAGAGCCAAAGCCATGGCTAAAGCGGAACTTAAAAAAGCAATATTTAGAAAAGCAAAGTTTAAAAGCGTAGAAGAGGTGTATTCTTCAGCTGTTATAAGAATGAGGCAGAAAAGCTTTTATATTTACCCAATCTCTTGATTTAGTTCTTAAAAGAATTTCCTAGTTTTTAAAAAATGGAAAGGTACTGACGCTGGCACAAGCAATCATTGAAAGGGGAATTATAAAAGGATGTAACTGTTTGGGTCACAATTGTGCACGCGTACGCCGGCTCCAGTAGTATAACAGTTCTCTGATTTTGATAAATGAAAGGTGAATTTGTTGTACTTGTGTAGANGGCACAAGCAATCATTGAAAGGGGAATTATAAAAGGATGTAACTGTTTGGGTCACAATTGTGCACGCGTACGCCGGCTCCAGTAGTATAACAGTTCTCTGATTTTGATAAATGAAAGGTGAATTTGTTGTACTTGTGTAGATCTAGATGTATTGCTTTGTCATGTGTATGAATGCCTACCGAGGTACTTACACTTTGTGAGTATAAGTGGTATTGAATATCGGATTTAACCATGTAAGTAATTATTACGGTGCAAGATGAGACTTGATGCCCTCGAATACAATGTAATGCTGAGCATTGCCATTATCCCGATGCGATGGAAGGGGAAAAGATTGAGGAATTGAATGTCGATTGAACTTTTTCAAAAACTCGACGGTTAATTGTGTGATTTTTCTTGTGATTACAGTCGGGGGCAGAAAATGATATAAGCGAAGAAGAGGACGATGACTCCCGAATCTCAAATAACTCTAGAACTGAACAGCCCGTCAAACCCTCCATTGATCCAGATGTCTTGGCTAGACTTAAACAGGTAAGATAAGCTGCCAAAAAATCCTTGCGTACATGTATACCCACATTATTCTGAGTGGTCCAGACGTTTTAACTGCTATTCTATAAGGCAAAAGGTATCTTCATACAAGTTGTGATCTTTCAGCTCAAGTCTTTATTTTTGCTTTCGCTTTTACTTCTCCGTGTATACATAATCATCATCACACAGTGCAGGTGTGGTGGATCGGAACTTTTTTTGAAGTAATAAAAAATGTTTTACTCGTGGCAAATCTACAGATATTCAAGCTTTACTTTTAATCCCGAAATATTTATGGTTGCATGTATCTTCGTACAAGTATAACTTACTGTTTACTTTATTTTGTGAAATAAAAATTTGATAAAAAACAAAACCAATTCTTTGATGTCAACAGCACGGAATGCCATTCCCGGAAGACCTCGAGAGAAATTTTCCTTTATTCTTTCCTACACCACACTTGATGGCTTCACATTTGGCAGCAGCTGCAGCCGCTGCCAAAGAAAAAGACAACTTGGTTCACAGAGTAAGTTTTTTTTGCAGTGTCAAACTTTTTCATTGACAAACCTTGCCAAATAGAACAACTAGGCTACGTTAGTGTGTGAAGGCCGGTTTTCCTGATTTTTCACAGGATAGATCTCCACCGCTACGAGGGTATCCGGAAGAAACTCTTCCTGCAAATCAAGCACCACCATCCGACTCGTCTACCTCATCAACCTCATCACAACAGACGTGGAGTTTTGAGGAACAGTTTAAACAGGTGAGAATGGTATTGCAATCACACTTAATTTGCACCTCTAATTAGGTATGCTCTAGTGCGTAGAACCAGAACAACTTTCGCTCTTTCATACAATGCAAACTGGGCACAAAGTACTGCACACGATCATAAACCACACTAGAGTGACCGGACTCACCGGACATCGTGTAATAGTTATAAGTGTTACTTACTCGTTTTTATAAGACAAGGTACCAAAGTGCATAACTTTATTAAAGCAACAATTTTATAACTTTATTATATTATATCAATTTTCATTGTATGGGAATAATCTAAATTCACAATGATACTTTAGCTGTAATTTTTGGCTTTAGTGTAAAAACGTTTACATTTAATTAGTCAAGTTATAGCTTGTGATTCACTTGATAAACCCAATGATTAGGCTAAAGGCTAACATCGTGTGCCCTCCAGACCATAGGAGGAGATAAGCTGTCGGATAAGAATTGGTAGAAGCACACGCTCTTACACGTTTTTCTAATCATCTTACATATGATGATAATTTTGACTGCAGTTGTAAAAGACATAGTTAGTTTAGAATCATCCATGGGTGCTTTCCTATTCTGCCGCTACGTTTTTGTTGCACTTGATATGGACTTCCGTTCTGAGATTTCTTGATCTAAGCTAAGTTTAAAGAGCTTAGATAGGGTCATTTATGCTCCCGGTGTTCCGGTTCTGTGTGTCTATCTGTCTGCCGGGCGAGTGCCGAAGAAAATGTCTGTGGCTGAACAGATTCACGTGCGGATAACGAAAGGGAAGACGTGTCTATGTCGACTCTGGTCTTCCATGGTGTTCTGGAAACACACACGCTCACTCACTTATCTTTAATACATGCTTTGTGCGGTGGCCCGTGGCTTATGTCATATTGTAATTACGTAATGATATGAACTAGTCCTAGCCTCAGTCTTATTCCTGGTGCTAGTCCTCGTTGCATATTGCATCTAGTTTTAAATTCGGAAACTACCCTTGTTTGAAATAGATAGTGGAGAAGAATTTAAATTTAATAATATCATTTCACGTGTGCAGATGTTGATGCTTGGTTAGCTATAATAACATGGTGTTTGGAATGGTATTACTTGCGTTACTTTTCTACAGTTATATCATATAAATAAATTACTTTTGGAAAACCTAGAGCAGCATCAGCGTATCTAATATCGTGGTATTTCCATCACTTAATAATGCAGGGGCAAAATGTATCCGGTCTACTGCGGGATCAAATGTTTCATTATCGCAGTCGACTTTTGGGCTTCTTTGTGTATACCTACCTACCTACTTTACTTGCTTCATGTTGTACAATTACATAAAGATACTTGGGGTTTGCATAATATAACAAAACATATATACCTACCTAGCTCCAAATCTTGAATGTAAATTCCGTGTCACCATTCCAGCAACAAGCAAATGTGCATGCATACAAATATTTTTATAATGTCATGTGTGTATACGCCATGTTGAAATTGAGAATGAGATGAGGAATAGAAGTCTTCGTATACGAATTCGGATTCGGAGCACATACACTTGGGCATGTGAAGGGTACAATAAAGGAGGTTGAGCTAGAACTTGTCTGACAGTGTTGAGCAAACATGAGCTACCATGTACTGTGGGCACTACTGTTC
>JAAXYX010000496.1:0-37552 GCA_036851915.1 Ptenothrix huangshanensis
AATCGCATCTCTCAAGTGTACACTCCCGAAAATTTCATCGTCCTTAGCTCAACTCGTACTCCCTGCTTACTCAGCTATAAGCGTATATATGAAAAAGGCATGCATATAAATGCTTAAAACCAGAGAATCAGATGTTCCCGTGTGCACACGGTCTAGCCCGTACTGATAATACATGAGAGTGATGATTTTCAGCACTCATACATATATATAGTATAATTGCCATACAAAACATGGACTTAACATGATGATGATGATGATGATGATGAAGATGCCATAAGCCCTCAAGGGGTACGAAAAATTCATATTGAAAGCGATGCAGGAAAAGATAAGTATAGGAAGTAGGTACATATAGTAGAAGGGAAAGGAGATAACACTTACTTGACCATGTTTCAGTCTACACATTCAAAGTCATACGGAAATAACAGCGCATGGTTTTCAGTATATTTATAAGAATCATTGTAAAAATAAGGAACAGCTTTGAATGACTCTTTGAAATGCGTCACATTCATGGCTTATACCTTATTTTACTGTGGACGAGCTTATTTCATGTTGTTCGTAAACGGTGTGAGCAAGGGAAGGATAGATATTACAATTAGGGATGGAGATGGTGTTATTGTGTAGCTTTACTACTAACACCTCCCTATCTACGGCTGCAAATATCTCTCGATAAGGAGAACGAACACTGTCCTATAAAAATTGTAGTTTGAACTGTATACTGGAAGGAGTCGACTGTGTAGACATGTGTGTAGGTATGTGTAGTAAGCAGAGATAGGCACAGTCAACTTAAAATGTGACTACGATATCAGTGTGTAAAAAACGTTAAACAGGCCTACAAAGGGCTTTTTCTAATGCTCCGTGACAGTGTCCAGACCGGTTCATAACAGTAAAGGTTGGAAAGGCTAAAAGAGGAGGAAAACAATTTCAGCAATTCGGAGCCCACTAATTACCCTAGTCAAATCTCCGCTAAACCACATGTACCTAATTCACTTTCTGGACCGCTCTATTGCCCTGGATCCTGGAGCGCTCTATTACTAGCTAACTACCATAGCAACATCTCAGCTAAAGCACATGTACTGAACTCTCTTGAGCGTTCTATTACTAGCTTACTACCATCGTGAAATCTCGAACGATTCGAATAAATCAAAAACATTTTTATGCGCATATTTTTAAGGTAGCTCAAGATATCCAGCTTCCAAAGATAGTCGGTCTTTAAAGACAAAGGGGAGAAGAGGCAATTTTTCCAATGGCAGCCCGGACTTTATTAAAGGTTTTACCGTAGTTTTGGTCACTGAGTCAGTCTTGTTTGGTTGAGCTTCCCCTTAAACACGGGGATCAGTTCTTTACGAATGGATCAGTTAGCAGTAACTGTGGTTAACCAAGGGGTAGTTCAGTAAGCAATGACCATGGTAAAACTAGAGGTGGCTCAGTAAGCAATGTCCATGGTATAACTAACTCTTACCCATTGATACTGTAGCTATGTGTGTCTTTATTACCAACGTAACTTATGGTTATTAGAGTATAGCTCATTTTACGTGCCTTCAACGTCGTCTCGACTTTTTGTGTTTTCTACTGCTCCTTATTTTCCTACGTGGGGATAAGTCACTTTTCCTTACATCTCTCACGTCCCCATCCATCCAGCCAACCATATAAGTATACCGCATGCAAGTAATTATACCTTACAGGCAAATATAGCCAGCCACCTACATGATACACCATCATCTTCTGTTTTTGGTTTCTGTTCTGTCGTGTTTCTACCAAAGGACATCTTGTATCATTGAACTATTTTCTCTGCATTCTCGACTCTTCTCTCTCGTGCTGTACTATACTTTTTGGCTCATTCACACTGTCACAGTTACAAGGACTGTAAATGTTACCGAACGCAGCCTAGGCGTTCAACTACTTTATCCACATTTTACTCGCTTGCAGAGAAAACACGCTTCCATCAACCAGAATTACATACAGCCTTGCAAAAGAACATATGATTGGAATTCATCATAAAGCCTCTCCGTTACTACTGTATTCTTTCAAGAATTATGTTTTCTCAATCTTGAACTAAACAAATAGGTACAGCGTAGTTTCAACTTCAAATCCAAATTCAACACCAGAACCAGCACCAGAGCCAACATCCCCTCAACTCTTCAGCTGCACGAGCAGGAGCTAACTAGAAAGAAAGACTAGAAAGACGTAGCCAGAGCTAAGATTGGAAAGAGAGGGAATAAATAGGAGTAAAGCATGGAATTTATTCTCAACCAGGCAAAATGAGACTTTGAAAGAAAGAGTGACGTTATTTCATATTTATATTGAATCACATTGAATTTATACACAGCTTCGATACGAACGATGCAAGGCAAATGCAATGTTTGTCTTAGTCCCATTCCCATTACCTAGTATTCATGTATATAGGTATAAGGTACATATATTGTACATGTTATCTACTTCTTGTCTACTTGTTCAGAATGAATGTTATGCCTGTTTTGTTACGCAGGGGGTATATATTTATGCTTAGACTATTTTCCGGAATTTTCCCAACATTCCCAAGGCTTTCTTCCCCTTTACATTCAGAACTAATCAACTTTTTCAATATCTCGGGATGGAAGTATGGAAAGAGTACGAGTGCGACAGAGACCAAGTTTTAGAGTGAGCATAAACAAATAACGTGGAACAGGAACGTAACATAGAATCTACTCACATCATAATGGGTTCTTGTGGCTTTTTCATTTGACTTTCATTCTCTCATGCAGCTCAACAACTAGGCACATGTAAGACAACTTTTCTTCCCTGCACAAAGAACCAAGATGTATTCCATATTTATCTACACATAAAATGAATTTTCTGATTTAACAAAGTTTCTTGTTTCTCTTTCCTGTTCATGTTGTCAATCAACATGAACAAACCTCAACAACAACGACCAGCAGAGGAAAGGAGAAGGGAGCTCCAGACCTGAACAAATGAAAACTTTGACACTTTTCAAACTATTAATACAAAAACTACCCACAAGCATTTCCCTTTCCCTTCACGTGCGAGTATTGAAATTCATGGGTCTTCTCATTGATCTTTGGATTATCAGATATATATGTTTCTTAATTAAAAAGGAAAGTCTTGTGTACTCTAACGGTATTGACCAAATTGCTTCAAAAATTTTAAAAAGACATTCTAGCAAAATCAAATTCAAAGCAATTGGACAAATACATTAATTATTGAGCAATTTAGTCCTTGCATCACAACCTATTTGGATATGCTTTGTATTACTTTTGGTGGAAATTTTATGACGAAAGCTAATGCAAATACTAATGTTGAAAGATGTGAAAATAAATGCTGAACTACCCAATTAGAGAGGGTGACTAAACCTAGTGACATCCCGCGTAGTGTTCCACATTCCAAGGATACGCAGAGCTTGTCTGGTTAGGTGTTGATTCTTTCGTTTTCAATGTGACAAGAAGATGTAGACCTACATAGGTAAGTATATCATCGGTATACGTGTGTCCATAAAATATTTTCACATCTCTTATTTTTCCAAGGTAAAGGTAATAATTCCACTTTTGACGGAGAGCAAGAGCATAATTAGAGCTGAGGATGGGGATTGGAGCACAGAATTGCTCTTAAGAGGATGAAATGAAGTAAATGAAGGCACAAATGAGAAATCGCTAGATTGCTTACGTTCTCTTGTCTAGTGTTGCATCCTTTCTCTACAGAATTCATACCCACCTGTCCTCATATACATATCATGTCTCCGTGCTTGTTTCTGCCTCTCTTAAAGATAAAGGGAAGGCTGGAAAAATTTGTGAAGATTCGTAAGATCGAGAAGTTGAATTTGAATAAAAGCAACGAGAGTGAAGAATGAGATTTTGAAAAGAATAGAGCGAATGGAGTTTGAGCGGAAGAGAGAAAGAGACGATTCTGGGCTATTGCTGTTCTCTTACTTCTCTTCCTCTACATTGGTGCATTTATCTTGGATACTACTGTGCTCTCAGAAGACACGTTAGACTGAGTAGAGAAGCCCAAGAAGATTCGCACTACGATGCATGAGTATGAGGGAGGCCTATCCATATGAATTGGATGGGAAGAGCAAGTGTAAGGTAATTCAAGATGTCTTGAAGAAAGGACTCATAACTTGGTGCAGAGAAATGTGGAGGAGGAAGGTCACTAAAAACATGCTCATTTCATTTCTAATCGCACTCTATCAACGGTAACGGTCTCACTGTCTCACTCCTGCCATCCCATGCCTTCCTCCAACTGTAATTATATTTGTACATTCTCACGCTACAACTTTCAAGGAGACCGAGTTTCGAGCGTATCACTTGCCTCCGTCGATTCTCATGAACTATACACATAGTGAATGCTTGGCAACACGACGGAGACCTTCGTGAGTGCTGGAGAAATGAAATGAGATGGAGTGCAGATCGGATGAGCAAAAAGAAAAGACATGCGATTGAGGAAAGAGACGATGGTACAGTGTAGAGATGTACATAGAATTATTAGAGAGACAAGTCCGTATAGATTTGACAGATATACCTAGCGTTGGCCAGACAGAGAGGGAGAGAGAAAGAGAATGAGAGAAGACAGAAGAGAGGAGTTAAAGTTGTAGATAGGTTGTAGTTGTAGTTGCAGTGGTAGTTTCGTTGTAGACCTTACGCCTTTGATTTTGCACAAAGAATGATAGAACAAAATGGGGATAAAATATGAACAAAAGAGCGTGTAATGAGGTTGGCAGAAATCAGGGAGCTATTGTCGTCTAATTCCAAAGCATTGTAGAAGTGAACTAGTGATGACTTGGTGTAAACCCCTCACTCATTATTACCCACGATACGACACGAATCCAAAGAAAAAGACAAATACCGACCATAGCAACATACCAACATACAGAAAATGAACAATCATGGTCGGGAGTCCACCGAGGTTCGCATACCCCCTCATTCTCTTATTCTCTTCTCCAGCTCTTTCTCTCTTTCTCTCTTTCTCCTTCTTCCCAGCCAGCCTGCCTGCCATCAGCCTTCCGTCCATACATTTTTATTCCATTTTTATTTTTATTACTTCACCATCAGTCTCTCATTCCAGACTTCAACTTCACAGCCAAAGCCAAGTCCAAGTCCAACTTCTCCATCCTCATCTCTTATATTCTCATTCCGTGGAATGGTAGACGGAACGCTTAAGATCATTCATAATTTAAATACCCTTTCAAGAAGTCTCCATCCAATTCCATTTTCGTTTGCCGTCAGAGATGTGACGGGGAATTGAAGACCCTTATACATTCTTATAGATCCGTCACAATCCTAATCACAATCACAATCCATATGAGTCCAAGTCAGCGCACAAAGCATGAAAGAGAATACCTGTACACACATGACTACCCTCCCGACATCCCGACACTCCTGCTACTCATGCTCAGCCACATGCAATCCTTCTACTCCTGGGTGCACCTTATGGAGAATTCCGATGCATACACACATTGTTCGTCGTATTACTATTCTCAAAGCAGACGCATTAGGTGTTCATAATTCGTTTATTTTAATCCAGTACAGAAGTCATCGCACCGCATGCATTCCATTCCCTTCCTTTCCATACAGTTGCACTCACTCCAACTCAAGTCCAAAAATCACAACCACCTATGCATAATTACCTGTACACCCATATGCCACACTCCTTAGCTATACTCACACATGAGATAGGTACATGCATACGTCACTCATGCACATGCAGCCGTCAATAGCAGAATAAAGATTTGAACTTTTTCCTTCTTTGTTTCTCCTCCCTCCCTTCATGCCGAATCGACTGTCTTAAAAGCCGTGCTCATTCTACTCGTTCATTTATCAATATGATTCCATTCTCTTACTCTTTCGTTCATTCGTGGAAATCAGCTTATTTATTTATTTATTCATGTGAAGAATGTAGGAATGTATCATCCTACGTATCTTTCCTAGTGGGTTTAGTGTACCTTGAGACAATACTAGTTGAACAACTCAGCCTCACTGTCACATTTATTGCTTCGAGCAATTCTTCTCCTATACACCACTCTTCACTTCTCTAATTCCAGTTATTCCTATTCACATATGTACTTACCTATGTATTTGTCATAATTGATCATCCACTCATGTCCATTGTTATTCTTGCCTTGCTTTCTCCATCTCCAGAGAAGTTGGAATAAATTGACTATAACTATACCCCTACCTATACTTGGATACATACATGAACATTGAATTGACTGGAACAAAGTCATCAAAGAGAGCTACACACTTTTCCACGGATGATAAAATATCGATATTCAGGCTTCATTAATTCTTTAGTTTATTCCCTCTTTGTTACAAACTAATGCTCATACAAATACAAAGTCACCATTGATAGTCAAAGTCAGAGGTAGCGAGGTATCTGCGAAGCATTTCTTCAAAGAAATCATTGTAAATTTCACGCTATTTATCAAAAATAATCTCATTTAAGAATTAAGAATACCAGTGCCGATATCTACATGTGTCTGTATAGAATAGTAGTTACGAGCCACGATTCTCATCTTGAGTTGATGTCATAACAGTGCTATAGAAGAACCCTGAGTTCCTCACATTGAATTCCTAGCCCTGACTCTGTATCTACTGACTTGTATATGTCATCACCGAGAACCTTACGTTGTTTTTTATGTTTGCCGAAGCCAAGTGAAACTGAAACGAACTGTGCCATGGGATGAAATAGGCAGAGAGGCAAACATTATACTTTTCTTTGTGATTCTCTCGCATCTCTTCTATTCGTGCTCATATTTTATGATTTTTTTTGACTTTATGGTATTTTCTGTTTGATGTACATTGCATAATCGTTGACGGTGTGTGGGTATAGAGGAGAGAAGAGGAGACGTACACATAGAAATGTGGATGTGGAAATAGTTGCGGACGATGCAGGACCAGGACGCGCAATACAGGATTTATTGACATTATGGAGCACAAGAGTATGAATAGATCAAAGGGAGGGAAATAGTGGGCGAACGTTCACACAAATGTTTTCTTTAGCCATTTTCCGGATCCATGATGTTCTGTTCTGTCCCGATCTGTTTGTCCTAGCTTTTCTCTTGTGTCCATCTCTGCCCATTCATTTATCCGCTCACTCACTCACTCACCAGATCATCATCCTCATCCTCATCATCATCATCATCATCATCATCCTGGTCCTGGCTCTGGTTCACGCCGTGCTGAGGAGACTCAAGAGATGAGTACTTACACATCAGCATCAGCTCATGGACATACTTTGTCGGATTATCAGTTTCTGCACCAATATTCACAGTAATGGCAGAAGGAAAACACAAATGGATTCGGATGAGTTCTGTCCTCTTCTCTCAGTCCTTTTACCAGCTTTGCTAATCTCAACCGACTTTTCCCTGTCCGAACTTTCATTCCTTGTATTTTCCCCAGCCTTATTTTCTTGACACCGGCACTTGCCGTATTCCATTATTAACTCGTGCATTCAAAGCGGTAGACAAAGGTCAGAGAAGGTATCTGAACAAGAGACGTGGGGGTAGTTGGGACTTTTATACGAACCAAGTACAATCTACTACTAATCGTAAGTATGCCCGCCTTCCAAGTGTAGCCACCGCAATGAAACCCAGCAACAGCCGAAGGGACGCAACAATGGCTCAAGACAAGACGTTGCATTCACAACCGAAAGGGAGAGACGGTCTTCTATGATTTTTGTCTAAGTCTATGTGACCAAAGAGAACAACCACATACGAGTATAAAACAAAGGATAAAGGAAAGTCGGTAATGACTACGGAGTAGAATAAATATTATCTGTCGCAGGGACTAAGGATGCTGGTTGGCTGAGGGAAAAAATCCTACTACTGATGTTTGTTTGATTGTGCTCTCGAATCTTTCTTTGCATCCTGTCCTGTAACTGATACAGTGGGGACATTCTGCCGTTCCTATATAGTCGTTGGTAGTTCTATAGTCAAAGTCCGAGTCCAAGCTCAAGCCCAGGTCCAGTCAATGTAATGACAACGAGCACACACGGACCGAAGGGAAATCTAGAAGTGATATACAAATGTATGATGCAGCAGGCAGTGTCTGAATTGGTCGGAAGATATACACAGAGATTCGCTCTATGGAAGTAACTGACGGCGGACTCTAAACACAAGCACAAAGAGAATAGCCCAAGTTGCACAAAGGAGAAAAGAGCTCGGACCAAAAGTTAAAGTTTATCAAAAGAACACTGTGGATAAAGAAGCTTCCGATAATTAGGTACCTTCTTTATGTAGATATATTTAGTCGCCTATACTCCTGCCCTTTCAGTACACAGCATAGTTGGACTATTTGGGATACACATACACAGCGAATCTGACGGTTGGTCCAGTTCATCAGTGCTGTGTGGTGCATGGCTGGCATGGAATATATGAAAACGTTTGGTTTCAACGGATTACTCAAAGAACTAAGCGAAAGACTAATAGTGAGTAAGAGTTGCAGCCTTCCCATTTGTATATCAGAGTCAGTTGTGCATATACGAGCGTATTGTATATGACACATGAGACTCCGCAACTGTTTCCAACCATCTCATTCAACAAAAATTAGAACTATCTCAGAGATTGTACGGCACAACCTCACAACGCTCTGCCACTACCACTATCATTCCTCTTACCATTCCTATCCGTATTGCTTTTGCCATTGCCATTTCCATTCCCATTCTATTATCTTTATACACAAGCAAGACCAACTTCCCAGTCTACCTTTTATCTTTACGTTACATGTAGGCATTGTATGCGTTAAGAAAAAATTCCAAACCATAGAGAAGCACAGGGGAAAATAAAATAGCTATATATGTGCATAGAGTATCATATGCGACTGCTATACTTACATATAAGAGCTCCTGTGACTCGAGTCTACCTATAAATTCCTATTGGATGATATGATGTTACGCGGACTTAAAAGAAATAGAGAAATGATTCAAAACATGTCGTTCTTTATTGAGAAAAAGAAGAAGGAGAAAAACTTCATTTCAACTAATAGAGAAGCTCTTTACTTTTATTCCAAACGCACAAAAGCCCGTGTATATCCAAAAGTGAAAAAGTTGATACGAAAATTTTCCTAATCATCAACTCAGTGCAGTCCCATTAAAAAGTGCGTGCAGAAGCAGTGGGACAGAGAAGCAGAGCAGATCCAGAGAGAGAGAGAGAGAGAGAGAGAGAGAGAGAGAGAGAGAGAGCAGGACCAGGAAAGAGAAGAGTAAATGACGAAGACTCGTCAATTCCCACTCGTATGCTTTCGCGTATGTTTGTCAACTGTGACTCCGACTTAGTTGATGTTGTCGAGTTTGAGTTATCCACAGGACGTCTTCCGCTTATACTTTTACACTTATCGTAAATACACATGTCACAAACATTCATTTATCTTGAGCTCCTACATATACTTGCACCGTGCTCACATTTAAATGCACTCTACACTCACATTTCTGATTTATGTCCAACGTGGATAATTATTACTTGTCTTACTTCTTGTAATGATGGCATATTCAACATTCAAACTTGACATTATTCTCCAACTTTTTACACCAGATATACCTAATCATTTCAGCATGTGTTTCATATTTTTTATCCACCACCCAGCTCCCAGTCCTTGTCCACTTGCGTACCTACTCACATACTTTATATCAATGACAAGGACGCGAATCAGGTCAGTTGAGACGAGTGAGAATGAGAACCGATTTTCACAAACAATATCACATTCTGTATTCTCGATCCGCTACAACTTTTGCTCCTTGCAATCTTATCTTCAGTACCTAATATTATTCAAGTGAAATCATATTTGTGTAGTGAGAAACAGCAGAAGCTCGCGTGAAATGCTACATGATTAATTCATACAGGCTTTGATCCAAGCGGGGGAACAAGCGTCCTTGAGCGAAATGCAATAAAATTCTCAAATGCTATACTTATGCTAATAAGCCAACTGCACCACTCCCGCTCCCCTTTAATATTATCTATCATTAACTATGTATCTATCTACATACATAGTAAACATGCTCCCTCTACTTCCAAGGCTACAACTTCCAAAGGACCCCAATTATCCCAACGATGATGAGTGTTCAATTTCCATAAAATGGTTAATACTGTGCATGTCTCTCTAGGAACTCGAAAATCGTTTGACTTAAATCAGGTAATTGTGATGGGATTAGGGAAATAAGTATGTAAATTCATTGTTATGCAATGTGCATTCGAATTTGTTCCTTCCTTCACTGGCAAAATGACATAGCCGTCATGAGCAGGATTTATAAAAATGAGATCAATAATCTCCCCCAGTGAGTCTTGAGCGTCCTTCTTCGTCTTCTTCTTGGTTCCTTGTTCTGACTATAGCCTAGGCTTGGTTGACAAAGTGAGGATTGTCAAGTGAAGAGAAGGCAAGGAGTGATTGTGACTGACGACGAGGAATAGAGAAAAGTGAGTTAAATGCGGGTCTTGACGTTCCCATTCTTTCCTCAGTCGGCTAATTCTATCGTATCACAATGATATGAAGGAGTGAAAAATTATCTGTAATTTTTTCCTACTTTTCTCAACACCAGATCCGGGCTTGTTGGCGACTCTGGATGTGGCTCTGTTCGCAGTGCTGGATTCTTTCAAGTGTGTCTACATACACGCTTCGTTTATATCTCTACTTTCCCTCGTGCAAGTTCTCCCTGCTCAACTTTCCATATAATGGGAATCCAGCTATGTACATATACTGCTTGACACACTCAACTTGACTACAGCCACCAAGATTTCGGCTATTATTCACATCACTCACATGTGACCTACACTACTGCACGGAAGCCTTGCACATTGTTGCTGGCACAAGACGACATGTAGACACATAATGGTGGAGGTACGGCAAGGGAAATAGTATAATCTTTGGGGTGACAGATTACTCTACATGTTCATAGCATGGCATGTCATGTGGTCGTAGACCAGGATAAAACATTTCTACGGTTTCAAATCCATTGTCCTCCAGCGCCCAACAGGTTACAATGGATGCAAGCATTAGAAGCCTGGGAAAAGGGTCTACAATCACTTACTTCCAAGCCCTTTATTTTCCCTCCATTCTTTTCACTCTCCTCGACTTGTCCTCTACATCAGCGCAAAAGCCCATTGTTGTGCCAAGTCTACATTAACTTTGCTCTCTTTCTGAATTCTGGCTTGGCTTGGCTATTCATGCATATCTCTGCTATGGCTATAATACACTAACGAAACTTATATCGTCCTACTTAATACCTACCTACCTTCCTTTCTTATATTACCACTATTGCCTCACCCACTTTGAATTTTCTGGCACAGTATATCGTAGTACAGTAATGGTGCAGTGCCTATAAAGTACATAGTACCTACGAACACCATACCATCCCATACTTTGGTATTCCTCACATCGCCTCACATAATTATATACACCTAGATATTCAGTGAGGTTTATTCATGTGCTCTGTATACGTCAGTCGTTTGTCGTTTCTTCACACTTCTCTTGCCTGACAATGAAGAAAGCACATTGCGAAATATCTCTGTGTCATACTAAAATATATTATTTTGCCTTTTCTACTTTTGTCCACACTGCAGGGAAAAAATGAATTAATGTCCTCAATCCTTTGTTCGGGTTCCTCGCTCACTTTACTAGCAGCAGCAATAGCAATAGCCACAACACAAGAGCAAAGGAGGCAACGGTCACTACAGCGACAACCAAAACGACAATGACAACAACGCCTGTTGCAAACACGTACCTATATTTTTTACGAAGACGGTATCTTATTTTTTAATGGAACGTAACGTAAGGAATTGCATTGTGTTTGTGAATATTCTTCTCCCATCCTCCAACATGTTCAAACTTGATTCAAAATGTGACAACAAAAAATGCTAATCTTGCTAGCATCAAGTTGAGCCTCTTTAGATTTCGTTTTGCATTGTTTAAAATCCTTTCTAATCGTAAGATGTACTCCTATTCCTTCAAGACATTGTGTCGATCACAAGGTATGATAATAAGGCAGGGCATAATCATGTTTCTATTTTAGTGCTTCATTACTTGTACTTATCAATGAACGTTGGGGAATAAGCGTCCGCAGTGTGACGCACAATTGGAGGATAGTATTACTTAACATCTTCCTTTCGAACTCTACCCTACTTACACCATTTCCTTTCCTTTCCATTCTTATTTTATTTTATTTTTATTTGTCTCTCCTCCGTCGCAGATACGGTTTCAGGTATCGTTATTATTCTCATGATTGGCTAAAGGATTGATCTAATCCAAATGTTGAGTATAATGTTTCTCCAGGGAAAAAAGAAGGACTATGTGACAGTTCCGTTACCTCACACAAACACAACAGGAGCGGAACAAAGATGATCGATTCGATCGTCTTTTCATCAGCTTTTGCAAGCAACAAAGAAACCATTTTTTGTTCGTCCACCCATAAAAACTTGCGTAGAAATTGTTTAATTGAAGGGTAGACCTGTTCCGGCACAGCACAAGTAGGAATACGACCAAGACCATCAGACAAGAAGGGTTTTATTTAATGCTTTCCATTCAGTACGGCTTTAAAAACGCCAACGATACAGAAATCCAAAGGCTGTGCTTAGAGTGTATTTAAGATGGGTACATTTAGATACTGCCTAATATGGGTCGGCACGGTTTCGGGTCCACCCGAAAAAATTTCGGGTTGATCGGGTTTCGGTTCGGTTCGAGTTGGGCGCTAACTCGAACCGAATCAGTTTTGTTCGGTTCGAGTTGACAAACAACTCGACCCGAAATATTTCGGTTCGGGTCGGTTTGAAATTGTCAACTCGAAACTCGACCCGAAACTCGACCCGAAAACCGATCGGGTTTGTACGGTTTCCGAATATAAATATTTATCCCATGTAAATACTACAATTAATAGCATTTTTGAAGACAGATGTTTTAGGAACTTAAAACTCCATCCAGTTCAACTGCCCATGGATTTAAGAATTAGCTGACAACCAAGTTCTAGGAATTACTACAAAATCTTCCGGATCGCGAAAAACTTGAATACATAAACTTACTATATATACAAATACCTACAGCTCGAGTAAGACTGACAAAATGCTTGCATGGATAAATGTCAACTGAAATTAAGCCATCAAGACTCGAGTTTTCCAAGTTTCCAAAGTGTTCAAAGAAATACGCAATCAAGGGTCACAGATAAAATGATATGACGGAACATTTACAATATCAATCTTTCGTTGTTTATTCTGCCACATTCGTGTGCTTAAGATACGCAGCCTTCTGGAACCTGTCAGTTTTAAAAGTTAAAATAATTAGTGTACGGCAACTACAGAAAGTTTTTGGAAAAATGAGACGGCCGTGTAATATTACTGTCGCAATTTGTATCATTACCATGCAATGCACCTATGCTTACAACTCCCGTTGTCATTCACGAGATACATGAACCCAAGGCGGTAGTGAATTAGCATGTTTTCTACCACTCTTTTCAGCAGAGGCTTGAATTGCGAACGACTGTCGTTCTTCCCATTCTAATAAATGGGAAGCTGTAGGAAATTCATATGAGAACTAAAGTAGCAGATACTAATACATTTAGATCATCATGAAACGACAAGGGGAACAGCACAGAGGTCACGTTGGAAATGAAATGTTGAGTTCAGCGCACTAATGGTCTATACACTGTAAAAATTGGAGTAATTGTCTAAAACGCCAAAAACTCACTGGGGCTAGGTATAATTATGTTTGGAGCAGTTTGAATGCATCTCAAATTCACCTAAAGTGCATCTAAAAATCTTAAGGTAATGCACAACGTATTAAAAGTGGATCTAAATAGCATCTCTCAGTCCAACATGCGTTTACAGATAATATGTTTTTCGTAAACTTCCGATTCATTCTATTCTAACAACGTTCATAATAAAAATTAAACAATCTTAAAACATAAAAAGAACATCTAATGCACTCAATATAAATATGCACCCAAACTGCAATCAAATTACACCAAATGCTACTAGGTTTTTTGCTGAAAGGAAGTATCACTTTTTACGGTATACATACGCTTAGTTTTTAGGTTTTTAGATGCATTTTTCTTGTTTTAAGATGCTTTAGTTTTTACAGTGTACAGGGTAAAAAAAATGACGCATCTAAAATGCCAAAAACCTGATCCTATTTGATATAATTATGAACACAAGAATTTATCTCACATTTACGCATTTCAAAATCTAAAGTGCATTTAACAGTCCAACACAATTATTTTTTAAATAGAATTTTCTTCTTGACACTGTAGATGCAGTTTTGCTGTTTAATGATTGTTCAGTTTTTGTAGTGCACCAAGAACAGCGTCTTTTTGGCATTGACTTGATCAACTAGAAGAGTTAGAGTAATTACAGTTGGAAGCTCGATTTCTATTTATGCAATTGATTCCTTAATGTTACTCCTCATAGGTATGTATTTAATAGCTTTCGGATAGTGTTAGTGTTTCTACCGTTGGCACCTTTTGAAAGGGTGGATGATGGTGACGGTGATGGCACGTGTTAAACTCAGCGGATCGGGAGTTGGTGGGGGAGTGACGGTATGGAATACTCTTATCTCAGGATAAACACCAGCTCAAGTTCACCATAATAATATGGACATGGTACGTACCCATACCCAGCGTAAAACTGACCCTGTTCAGGCAACTGTGCATGAGTAAATAAATCTGGTAACAACTAGCAGCTAATTCATACCACTATATGTAGGTATATATACTCACGTAGTCTACCAGCCTATATCTACATATATCTACCCATGTCTCTCACAAATCCATGATAAATGCCCACACATTTGCATACGTGTCTCCTCATCGTATAAGTATCCACTTTCACTAAACACATTCTGTTCTAATTGCCGGAAAGAGTCTCAAAGTCAAATTTCAAAATTACGATTTGTCATAATTTCATACAATAATCATTTGCCATAGCCATCGTTCTCGGCACAGTCTTATGGGAAGGAAGAGACAAGTCAGGTGAAGGGAAGGCGTAAAAAATCCGAACAGCTCATAAGTTTCACTTTTCATTGTCACCTTCAGGCATCCCGTGTGCTCGTGAGAGAGGCAATATGTAAATGAAAAGAAGATATCTCCTATAGGTTCCCAGAGTAGATAGAACGTTTTGCACTATGCTTGGATTTGGCTGTGCTGTGGCACTTGTACTTGCTCCTGTATCATTCTTGACGGGGAAAAACATACCAACTACATATCAATACATCACATTTACGCATGGGTAACGAGTATATTTCGTGATTTATCCGTGTGTCAACCTTAAGTTGCAATGAAAGATGGGAGAATTGCACTCGATAAATTGTTCTCCTCTTTATACAACTTTTTTGTACAACTTGGAGAAAACACTATGATAGTGCTCCTACTTGCTCTACTTATGAAGACTTGTCAGGTTGTAGTTGTGCAAGTTGTGCTTATAGGAAACAAAAACGACACTGGGATCAGAAATAGGCTTAATCATGTCATATTTTCATTCGTGTTAAATTAGCACATGAATTTGATTTCAGACAAATGTCTGTCTACCTGCCCCAATTTTAATTTACCCTGCCAAATCCTTCCCTTACTCGTTTTCCTTGTTTCCTTTGGATCATTTAAATTGCGCTCCCGTTACGACATAACATAATGTATCTATGTACGTCCTAAAAATGCATGCAATATTTCGAGGTGAAATGCAGCCACAAACAGTATCGAAAGTCGTAGATGAATTTTGATACACAATCATCATTAGTATTATGCACGCTACAGGATTTTGATTGTAGTCTGTGAATGGAAGGTTGGGAAGGGAGTAGGAGCCACAAGCGCAGGAAGTGCTGATGGTTGTTATTATTATTATCCTATGCTCATAATTTTTAACGAGACTCATTTGACGACGATAAACCTCCACTAAATCATTAGACTGGTGACTCCAAGGGAAACAGACGATGCAAAAACAGTTACACGGAAGATCCTACCTACTATTTTTTCTCATGACAAACCACAATACTGACAATACACAACTCTTTTTATTTTTTCATATTGTGCACACAGCCACAATAAAACCTTTCAGGTTCTGCAGTCGAAGATAAAATGACAGAGAACATTTTTATTCTATCTTCCTTCTCATATCTGCAAGTGAATCCACCAACAGCATCCAGCCCTTCACCATTCCCATTCACCATTTATTAAGCAAAAGCAAAAGTCAAAAGTCAAAATTGTACATGAGGAAAATTAATTTGTATGAATTGTAAAGTAAACTTTCATAAACAATAATAGACATTACGGGCAAAAGTTGCTTCTCACATATATCTAGTTGTACTAGCAAGAAAGAGAGAAAGAAAGAAAGACCGAAGGATCGTACAAACACAACCGGTGGTGAGTACCTACCTATATAGACTTGTGTATATGCTGTTGCTACTCTGGTTTTCATTTTTGGCCGTAGCTGGATCTCCACTACCGCTAGGAAATGTGAAAAGTCAAACTTTTTCAATTGAAACGTTTCCTCCGTCGTTGGCTCGGGAAATCTTGAGCAAAAAGAATAAAGAATGGAATATTACATTAGACTTGTGTGTGTCTCTAGACTAATACGAGTGCCTGTGTAATGTGAACAAATCTCGCGAAGATGAAACTATTCTAAGCTTTGAAAATAAACTCTTATGCTCAAAACAGGAAATGTGTAATTTCAATTAGGTATCACCATATTTTTTTGGACAATTGCCATTTTGTCCTGGCGTTTTTTCCCTTTTCCTTTTCCCCTTTTACATCTTTACGTTGCAGATAAAATATCATGGAGTATCGAAGATGGTACGGGAGGAAAATAATACAAGGAGGTTTCTTACTTTTTACTTCCTTCATCCAGCTTTCATTTGATGCATATACCTCCACCTTTATCTTTTCCATGCACCGATGATTGCCTCCGCACTCTCCACACTCTGTCTGTGTCTGTGGCATCGCAACTGAAGGTAACGATCGTCAGTTGTCATAGTGAAAGCTTTAATCTGGATTCTAATCATTTCTTCCTCACCAGGTGCACACCACTCCTCACACATGGGAGAGTACCTAAACGCACGCTTCCAATACATTCTTCAGCGAGGAGCACCCGGTGGTTGGGGGGAAGGAGGAGATTACTTTTATGACATTACTTAAACATTTAGAAGGTCATTTGAAGGAAACCATACAGGATTAATTGCAACATTTTGGAACACTTTTCAAAGAGACGTAAAATGTCAGTGTCTTTGCAGATTTATAAATACTGATAGAGTCGTCTCATTCTGCAGTGTAACATTCTGTCTTGGTCTCTATTTCAATATCTTGTGCTACGCTTGTAAATCTCCTATCCGTGGCTATTAGTTCCTTGCTTCCTTGCTATTAGTGCACTCCTCATTCACACTTTTTTAGTTTTAGCCGTTGCCTTCGTTGTCCTCTCGCTTCAGCTTTGAGTGATTTTGCAATTTAGTGTGTAGATAGAAGGAATGCATGACTCGTATTGGTAAATGCTACACGCTACTTACATGCTCATGACATCTTGAGCTAAAACACTAGTGGAGAGTTCTAGGTGTGGTATGCACGTCATTCGCGTTTTAATGAAGCAAAGTGGAAAGAGAGAATGAGTGGTGCCGTCATTGCCGTCGTCGTTCTCGTTGGAAGTTGGCTTGCGAATAGAAAGTTGACTCAAAATAAATGTATTCATGACTGGGAAAGATGTACATGGAGACACGCATTAGATGGGCAAACAATAGGAGAAAGCACATAGAAGATGAGATCAAAAAATTGAATGTTTCTCTGGACATTTTTGATGTTTTATTGTTGAGTAAACATAGATCCGTTTGTCATTCTCGTCAAGTCAAAGTCACTAATTATTCGGAACAACCTGAAACTTTCTGTTCTACACAACTTCAAAGGGAAATCTTCTATTTATTCTCTTTTCCCATTTCCATTCTCTCTGTATGTGTGTGTCTGCTCCTGTCTCACTGTCTATCTATTTATTCCTTTTCCGCTATACCATATCTAATCCCCTGATAAATGTTTCTCCTATAACCTCCACTCTGCCTCCGCTACTCTTACTGCTTTTGCTTCGGGTACTGGTTCTGGTTCTGGTTCGGGCTACCATTTCATCCTTCAGAATCAACCACGACTTCAAGTATATACATGTATATATAGCATACTAACTTACGATACAAACGGCCCATTGCGCCCATTCCTCGACAGTACTTACTCCTATACCATAGAAAGGATACACCCGATCCTTGCTCCACATGCATGTCTATTTACGCTACGAAAGGGTGAGTGGATAGGATCAGAACTCGCATTGCCGACTTTCCTAAACTATGCCCAAACATTATGTAATGCGATGTGGGGATAGAGATGAATGTGACTTACCTACTTGAATTGTACAGATAATCATATTCAATACATTATACATAGTCTCCCGATCTCAATAAATCTATCTATTTTATTCTCCACGCAGAACAAATAACCGAGAGAGATACACGGAGAGAGAGAGAAAGAGATAGAGAGTGAGCAGAGCAGAAGAGAAGACTATAGTGTGTGGCATTCACAAGTCTCCTCCTCCACTCGCCTACTGTCACAGTGTGCAGAGCACATAACCGAATCTATTGAAAATACTTGAGCATTTATTCAACATGGAAATCCAGCCCTTTCTCCCTCAGCAAATACACAATTAATCTGAAAACAATCGATGAGAGAAGTACGTGGAACACGGAAACATGATTTAACTATTTCAAAGCTACTTTGACGACTTTTACCAGATTTACTCGTCTCATCAAGTCTACTCTACAAGGACACAAAAGTATCCTTGTTTGTCTTGCTCATGTCACTCCTATGTATATGACCCCATATCCTTTCCCTATATCCCGTCCCAGTATCCCACTGCTAACTCCCAAAGCCAACTCCAACTACAACCTCCCTCCACATACATATATTATGCATGGAGCCATAAACTCGCTCAACCATCACACCATCGTAATTTACTCATTCAATTCTTATATTCAAGTTTAAATTGGAACTGGAATTAGAAAAACCCCGTGTCTTTCTTGTGAATTTGCTCTTCTGCCCGAGCCACGGCCGCTGTACAAACACAACTAATCATTCCTTTGCATTCAAAGCACTTTGTTGACGATCAACCATGAAATTAATAATCACAATAGCTTAATGCTTTAAATATACTTTCCATCATCTCCACCGCTCTCCTCATCACTAGACGGATGTCTTCCTAAGTCATCCTCTCCACATATATCCATCGCGCCGTAAGTTCCATTGATCTAGAAAACAAATTAAAACTACCTGTCCCCGCTTTTTATGTAAGATATCTATATCTCCTCTATAATCCTATAAGTCACGTGCCCTACCCTTAAGCGTATACAAGTCCTTAAGAAATATTAAATTAATAATATTTATCATGAGATCGATTTCGAATCAAACATTCCATCAGCTCCACCTGTTAGTTTCGTGAAGCACCATCCACATTCCTTGCAGAATAGCAATAGCAGTAGCAATTATAATTACTCTACTATAGTGGAAAACACAAAAGATTGTTGCATTTCCATGGTCATGCTCACTCTGAAATCCATGAGTAATCATAATCTATATTCTTTCTTGTGGTGCAGTGTCCCACATAGGCGCAACAGAAAGGGTGCTTGTACCTATTACTACCGACGCTTAATGTGAGGTGGGACGAACCATCAAAATAATTACGTACTTGCACTGTACTCATTAAGCAGGAGGAATTGAGAATTACATATGAGCATCGAGTAGCTTTTGCTTCTTGTGAGCATTCTGTGGTAGGTTCGTTAGACTTGTAATAATAGATTGTGAGTGTGTTTGGTACTAAGAACGGTTAAATACCTGAATTAGGGGAGGTGCATTCAGACTCACTCTTGACAGAGATGAAACAATACCACGTCATTGATCAGATTCGTCATTGAAACCTGCCAGGACTTGCACACTGACACTGCACACCTGCACTTACGCCATTGTTTCACAACTTCACTTCTAGTCTTACTTTAGTCCATCCACAAATTCCCAACCCTTTTCAGCATCTTTGATCTCCTCGTATTATGCATCTTATACTATACCAAACTCCTCATCTATCATTGCTCATTTCACTGTTCATATCCAGCTCTGCCATCAACCATCATTCCACCTTCAATTCTCTTTCCAAACTAACTTTCCTTGGAATATCGCTAGTAAAAAAACTAGAATTACTTCGTACTTTCTGGCTTTTAATCTAACTAGTGGGATCAAGTGAGAGAAATCCAAATTGGAGTAAACCGATAATTAAATGGAGCAAATATTGGCTGAGGTTTGAACGCAAGTAGCACAGCCACTGACAAGGGGGCGTGGTTCACATCTTACTCTAGAAATCCTGCCTAAAAACTACCTTTGAGACTGTAGACAAACCAGCTATTCTCAAGAAAACTCACTGTCTGTACCTATGCACTACAAAACCTTTACAACATTTTGGCCCTACCTTTTTCTACTTCTATCTTTCAAATCATTTCAAGTCTGTGTCCTTGTTTCTTCTCTTCCCTAACGACAACATCTAACGAAGTACATATTGCAATTCCTTCACACTTTCGGTCAGTTCGTAGAACAAAACTGATAATATACTAGTGCTTGTGCGGCTTCCATGCCAAAAAGCCAAAGCATAAAGACATTAAATTTTTGTACTTTTACGTTTGTCAACTTTATTAGTACTGTGACTGTTGATGATTTGAATGCACATGATCTATTGTCACCACTATGCTGTGATTGTTGCTACAAAAGTAAAGAGGGGACATAAGCACTGGGTGTATAAGCACTGGATGAAGGATCAGGTGAGAAGTGTATGATGGGTGTTGATTCAATGTTTTAATGAATGCAGTAGCAGCAGAGCATAAATTCCGATTCCGCATGGACTGCTCATCCGTAAAGAATTAATAAACAGAAAGGACCGTAAGAATAAGATTGTTAAAGTGATGAAAGGAGAGGAGAGATGGGAAATGAAATGATAAGAAAATCTAGATAAAAAAAGCAAATCTTTCTGTGGACCAGTACCAGAGTGTAGAGAAAGGTGGATTGGATTGTGTGTTAGATTGGATTATACTACATCAGGTTCCCTTCCTACTTCTAGGCTGCGACTCTTTACTGCGAGGACTTCTGGATTGCATTTGTCACCCTGACTATAAATAATGCGCTCTTTATGGAATGAAGAAGGGCCTTTTGGTTCGTTTCAAACAATCGACGAGCTCACAATCAGCTAGGCTTGACAACAGATAAATACAGGCAATATGGATGCATGTAACACCACACAACTAAGCATCTATCTATGTCTATAGTCACCTAGCACACGGTTTCTCATTTTCTATGCACTTGCACAAAGTCCATTGTGTCGTGTCATTGGAATGTGTGATCATGGCTCTTATTACTCTGACTCTGGTCTGGCCTGGCTCTGATTTTGACTCTTACTCTTGTGCTTTACTCAGCGGCGATTTCATTCTCGCCGGCCACCAACTTATTCACTATTGACTCTGCCTTTTGTTCTTCTTGCCGAGCAGATTTTTCAGTTCCATTCCAACAACAACAACAAGAATAACAACAACATAACACAACAGCACTAGCACCTAGCCTTTCTTTCTCTTCATCATAGAAGAGAACAACGCAAGGGAAAATGTTCGTAGGTAGGTAATGCCTTTGCCGTTGCTCATTCCGATTTCGAGACCAAGATAAATGCCTAATTACTTTGATTTCTCTGTACGCTCTTCTACCATTTCTTATTCAGCTTTCAATTTCAATATTATTAATAATGCATCATGCACAATACTCGACTCACACCTGTGTCCTGCTCCTGCTCACTGCTCACCTTAACGATCTCACATTTCAGGACTCAAAGTGGAAAGAGACAGAGATTGAATAAGTAGAATAAGGCACATCTATTTTCCATCCTCAGCATTCCTATCCACATCCACGATCCACCCAGTTAAGCTAAGTATTTTTTACTCAATAGAATGCTATAGAGCTATAATAAATAGCATGCTTACCGCTTTGATTTACTTTTTCAATTGTTGTGTGATCACAACTGACTATTAGCTATTAGGATATTAGGAACATTACGATAGCAAGTATGCTTGTGCAGTGCATGTAATTAGTAGTAGAGATTTGCTTAGCTTGTAGTGTAAAGGCACCTGGCCTGATGCATTCTAAGAGTGGTTGATGCCTACATACCAACTGTGACTAAACAATATTGTATTATGTACTTAAGAGACAGTTAAAGATTTTAGTGTGTATACTCTCTGTCTTGCTTCACATTTCCATTCACAATCCAGCTCCTCATACAGTCATACATGCATAGTTCGTATGCATACGTGGCTAGGCAAATATTTTTATGATTTGTTTCTATTGACAAAGTGCTCGGACGAATCTTTATGTTCATCGTCATATCTTAAATGCATCTTTCAGGTCCAAGTCAAAGGAAAGAAGAAAGGTATTTTATTGTGTGGATGGCCAGCGTATGGTGCAATATGTGTAATAATAGTTAATTGAAATGGTACAAGAACAACTTCCACGTAAATTGTTAGGACAGAATGATGATTTCACTGTTGGAACAATGGACAAGATGCTCGTTAGATTGTTAACTGGAGTCTGTTGAGCTAATCGTGAGTGAGTACTAAATTCACCTATCTAGCTCTCAATGACCTCACAACTTAACATGGATTGAACTTACTCGAAGGTCTATATTCGGGAAATGTACAAGGTTAATGGGACAATATTTTTCTTAATAATTGAAAACTTGGAATAACAAAAGACTGGTGGTTTTTTTGCTCTGTCTTGTCCTACTCTCAAGTGTGTAACTCACAATAAATAATTTGACCAGAATCAGAATCAAAACCAGAAGAAGATGACGAATGAGTGATGTGAGAGGGTATATGTATACAAGTAAGCAGAAAGGAATGCCTATGATACGGTAAAGGAAAGAAGGTTAGCTCACACTAGATGTACAAGATATCGCTATGTACACTTGTTGTTATTTGCTGGAGGAGAATGACGAGAAGAGAATTGGAGAATTGCTCTGTTGCTTTGATAAAGGTTCCAATTGAAGAAGAAAAGATGCTCCGTGGACAATGGACTACAAAGGGAATTATTTGATTAAAAGGGTTACAAGGAGAAGGGTTCAATTCTGTTTGCTTTCATTGCGACATCCACTTGATATCGTTATCGCACATTGTGTCCTTAATAGATTCCATTGTAATCCTATCCGCTCCCATATCCCGTCCTTTTCTTCCGTCAATCTATCTCCACTCCACACACTACTCTCCACTCCGTCCTCCCTACCATCACCATCCATCCGCTCTTCCTTCCCATCCCCACCAACACAATCATCAACCCATCCACATCCACAAACCAAACGCACACTTTCCTATCCAATACAAGCACGCAAACTCAAGTCTTTAAAAATTAGAAAAAGATATCAGCTCCAGTTTTTTAATCCTTGTCTACCGTCTACCTTTAAGGACAGTTGGCCCATCTCTTTCTACCACTGTGTGTCTGTATAAACCTGCCCCTACATTCTACCTATGATAATTATCCCTTCTTCTTACAACACACATTTTAGTTTAATTTTTGTCTATTATGTATGGCTGTGGTTATAAAACGTGATCAACTAGAGCTTGTGTCCCTCACCTTATAGAATTAATTCGTGATTGCAATTAGTAACTAGTCTTGTGATGTTTTACTCGCTGCTTGACATCAATAAGGAATTACATATTATTTTTATTAGTATTATTATAAGAGAGATTGGACGTTACAGCTATGTTAGCACTATATTGGCAAGTCACCCAGTAAAACGATCACATCACAGCTGCGACCCGTTACTGCCTCAGGATATGGGCATTCTATAATGCTCTATTAGTTTGATATGTACTCTGCTGTGATGTACCTATATATACAGCATTATCCATTACAAATGGGAACGATTACGTTTTAAGGAATTACACGATGCCTTGTCCAGGAGTTACCTTCGTGTTTGTTCAGATTTAATTCAGAAAATGGAATTACTTGTTGTCTTGGATCTACTTGGATGACCTTTGGCAATTTTAATTTCTCCATTTGTAGCCAGACTGTTCATGCGATCAGTGTAATTCAGTGCTTTTACACAGTTGACAGACTCAAAATACTTCTATTGTCTCTCTATGAAGGGTAAGGTATACCTGAAATGAGATTTAGAGGGAGCTACTACAGCTATGGACAGGAATGAACTGAGAAAATTGTGATAGTACTGTGGAATCCAATCCGTGTTTTCCCTACCACCATACCACCAACCACACACCATCCAGGTACATTACATAGCACACCATTATCATTCTTTTTTCCCACTAGTCGTTACGAGCAGTTGTAGCTTGTATACCTGTATTAAATGCACGTATGGCCATGACAATGACAATGGTAAATGGTGATGCATGAATAGGGGTAAGTCTTACGTCGAACAGTTAGATTGAATCGGTGAAGCTTTCATCATCATTTATTATTGTGTCATACGCTTTTGTGCTTATTCAAATATCTACAGATCCTCTCGGTAACAAAACAAATTACTATATGTGCACGCAATTCAATGTGAAAATCTATCTCGCTTATAAAACTTTTTTTTAATTACCTATCTGCTGCAAGTTAAATCCAAGCCAAAGCTAAGACCACAGTTGATACTCGCTCAACTTTTACTGTTTCATTCAATTGTTGTTTGATCTCCATGTCCCAATACGAACGTGATATGTACCGAGAGCTAACCGATCTTTCCTTTTGTTCGTATCACGACAAGACTCCCAACGCCTTTGGACCTTTGGGCACAAAGGAAATAGGAAATAAATATCTCCCACAAATAAATTGTGGAAGATCCTTCCTATTATTTTTTTTTTGCCGTTAGAGCACTGGAACTCAAGATATTCAATGATCCTCATGCATTAAACCTGTAGAAATCCATTGTTAGCTGGTTGTTGCATAACATGCAGCATCCTCACTGATAATTGGTTCATCAAAAAATCTTAGAAAAACAAAGGTTTCTCTTGCATTCTATAATCCTTTTGATGATATCGTAATCTTTTCGGGAACAAAGCCTTTTCTATTTTCATTTTCATGTTGACATAATTGTATTCGAAAACAGTTGACTTCTAACGTCAATAGTCAATATTTCACGTCACAGTGTAAACAAGGACAGCGTCAATCACAGCACAATCACATCTCAATCACTAAACCCTTTTAGGTAGTTTAACTATATGCTCACATGCAACTTGGGTAATGTAATACACACTGACTTGATTAAATCTGCATGTGTGGAGATCCATCTAAAAAGGTTTTTGGGACGGCCCTGCCTAATTACTCTTAGATATGAAGACTACTGCATGTGCCAAGATTTTCAATGACAAATTGCTGTGGCTATATATTCATGTGAAATTAATCTACACGGAGCACTCCTTTGTATAACAGACGATTAAAAAGACAGGTCTACAGGATGCCTACTAATAAATGTGAAAAACTAAGCCTTGTCTTAATTTGGTGCTAGAAAATGCTGTGGTTCAAGCCAAATTTCCTTTAGGGATTTCGCACCACAATTCTGTATAATTATTATGATCGTAACTGCTGCTTCTTGGTCTGATATATATATACTGCGTAAATTGTAAACTATCCAGAAGACAAGACAGATACAAGCGCACAATTAGTCACCTACATGAGTAACAGAGTTTGGACTGGAAAAATAACAGTGCTGTAGAACCTACGCGCATCAAACGAGAGAATGACGATGAGAAGTATACTTTGTGGAGGTATCTGTAATTATTTATTCATGCCTGCTTTGTTTTAGTCATAAAAATCTTGCAATGGAATCGGCATGAATCGAGAATGGAGAAAGAAGTATTTGTTCTGGTATACACCGTACCATTTTCAATGACTCTCTTTCGCTTCGTTTCGTTTCGAAAACATTCTATTCACAGTAGCCGGAGCTGAGTTAGGTAGGTTACGTATCGTAATCATGAGCATGAGAACCAGAACCAGGACCAAGACCAGGACCAGATCATAGACAGAGACAACTAGAGTGGAGTGAGATGCGATGCAGGTTTGTTAAAGTTATAAAGAAGAATTAGACCAGGCATGTTGAAGATGAAATGATTTTTCTTAGAAAATACAGACCCGAGTGTGAATGTGAGAGACGGAGAAGCAGCAAGGAAGATGGAAAATATATCAAAGTGAAACTTGATGTAAAACATACGAGAATAGATTTAGAATTTTTACTCGATTTTATGCTTCTTGAATAATAAATTCTTGTTGCCAACAAATAACATAAGACAAGATAAGACAAGCAAAGCAGACTTGAATGTTTCTTCACATTCTCTTTCCCACTCTCAATCCACTGTCTGTGTACTTGACTCCAGGTTAAAATAGAATTATGACTTGTAACTCCCGTTATTCGATTCTTCTCCTCAACAATAATGAATTAAATCAGCGCCGGGGGTTGCTCATACTAAAACTAATGTTTATTAGCCATTAATACAGTACGCATAGCAAAACAAAAATACATCAATGCTGCACCAAATGCCAAATATTCTCAAATGAACACAGGCATAGTCATGCACATTGGTATTTTGATGAATGACAGTGTACGGATCCCAGTGTATTTAAAATGATTCCATGAAAACTGTGCCGGAGATGAACTACTAATAATTGTAAGTAGAAGACAAAGATAGAGAGATGGAAAAGGGAAGAATGAAGCTAAAAATTGTTGATGAGACGAGAATGAAAGTATAATAATAGCAATAATAATAATAAAGTAGGTATTAATATGGCCAACAATGATAATGATTCGAGGGGAGGTTAGGGCCAGTTCTATAACAGATATGAGGCTCTGTCTAATTCCAATGTTTCCATATATCAACCCACACACTGCACTATCTGTGTATTGATGTGTAATGCAACAGGAGATGGTGGGCACAGAGTATTTTGGTCTTATTTCTGTGAAGGGATGAGTGAATGTGGACTGTGGATGCGATGAGGAAGTAGAGGTTGAGAATATGGGGATGATAATAGATGTGAGAACGAAGATATTCATCTTGTTAGGATGCAACAGGAGAACAAACAAACAGACTTGATCCGAAAAAGGGTCCCAAAGGGAAATACAACGAGAGAGAGAGACAACGACAAAAGAGTGGAGCTCAGAAATAGTTGTTGGGCTCAAAGTGGCAGAACAATTGCAGTAGGGGGCAAAAGACAACACAAGTAGCAAAAGGAATATAAGAATTCAACTTTACACAACAAAGGGGACAAGATCCGAGATGGTTCTTCCACAATAAAGTCGGCGAAATGTACACACAAAAAATATTCAACTGGCACAGCTCTTACATCATCTCATGTTCGTCTAATAAAATTTAAGGTAAGGTATATCACCTCACATCAAGACACATCACATACTATAACATACCACCGCGAAGCTGGAGTATAAGCAAAGCTGGAAAATCCATGAACCAGCACCACAGAAGCAGTAGTCCTTATGCATGTAAGGGAAGAGGAGTATGTGTGTAGAGTCTTAGAGATTTGACGGAGCACCGAGAGACTTGTCTATGTCTATCTGTCCCAATCCTGATTCCAAATCTACTTACCTATCTAATGGGGAATAAATGCACAGATAGAATGCTGGCTGTTGAATCGGGGATGCTCACGAGCAACTCACAATCAACCAAGCTTTGGCAAGAGGAGCTAAATGGGCACCTGGGTTCCCACACTCACTGACCTATTAACCATCCACGTCATCCACCAGAACTCTTTTCTTTTCCTTTTTTTACACAATTGCAAGAACAAGAACCCTTCCATCCTCACACACTCACACTCACATCGCATTCATTTGCACTACCAATCCTATCCTAGCAATGGCCAATTCATCCAAGCGTCTCTCTCTCTTTCGCTTTCTGTCTCCTCACTGTCATTGTTTAACGAATCTCTATATCCGTCTGCTGTATGGGGTTTGGGTGCACTGTGCTTGGATTCACGGACTATAAGTGCTGTTTGGAACACCCCAGAAATGCAATTTGGAAACCTATACCTTCATCAAGCCAATTTTACCTCTTTCTCTGTATCAGTATTTATACACAGGCATATTCCATGGAATGATGGAATCCACCCTTCTTTCACCTCAAATTGCTTTGTACTCGCGCAAGAGTGGAATACAGTCTAAGCACTATTCACCTCTTGTTTATATGCACCTAGAATCAGCCCATTTACACTGATTCCTCTTCCTCGGTCTCATTCTTTCCCTCCCAATCAGCTCACCTTCCAACCCTATTTTTCTCACACAACAATCCTGCACAATCTACTGCTTTTACTGCTCTTTTTGCCAATTACAAACCTTCTACTACCATCATTATTAATAAAACCAACAGCCAAAGGTATCCTTTACTCTACTCTTCCCATTTCCAGTACAATGTGTACGGAAATCAATTCAAGCACTCCCTTTGTATTCTGCGAACATTTATAAATACCGTTTCCGTTTCTCGTTATTTTAAATGTCTGCGAATGGTTGTCGTTGCGTTTTTTCACGGAGTCACATGAAGGCATGTTCTTTTTATTTTTTTGCGACTAGCTGTACTTCTCTTGAAGTTACGAACTTACGAATCTCAATCAATATTATTTTGGTTAATAACTATATAGCATGTACCTACATTTCCATCAAGTTTATGTTTCTCGTTTTTCCAATGACTTTTATAACAGAAGGAAACATTAACACTTTATATTGGTATACATGCACTTTGTAAAAAGCTCATATTGTTTCCTTTTTCGCTTTTCGAATGGGCCAATGAGTTGCTAGATAAGGGTGTTAGGGAGGTAATGGATGAAGGGTTGATAAGATGTGAAACACCTTGAACTCATCGTCACAGAGATGGAGAAACAGACGAAGGGTCTCAAGTCAGATCAAAGAAGAGAAGGGAGGAATCACATGAAGGAAAGTAAGAAGGACGTAAGACATGAAGGGGGTGGAAGTGAAGATGAAGAAGATACATTTGGAGGAGGCCGAAGTCGATGACACAAGAGTTAGCGTGAAACTAATGGAAAATATTTGTGAGGGGAGATGGAAGAGCATGGACAGAGAGAGAGAGAGAGAGAGAGAGAAATGAAAAAATGAAGTAAACTGGTGAGATGGTGAAATGCCGAAATGTCGGATCAACTTGACGGATGAGCACGGCTGACAAAGTATCGTTTCACGGTTAATATTCACTTGAGATACCTTATCCAAAGAAGCGATGGATGTAGGTGTCAACTTAAAAACAAAAGGGTGAGATGCTGTAAATGACTTTGGAAAATGGTACGTTACCTTTGAGTGGTGTGTGTGTGACTTGTTGAAGACAAAACGAAGGAGTCGGGAGATGCGGATGCACATACGTTTGGGCAATTAGAGGACACGAGTGACGCACGGACAGAGCGAAGAGTGTGGGAGATAGGAAGTGCAGTGTGTAGG
Source organism: Ptenothrix huangshanensis (assembly GCA_036851915.1). Lineage (NCBI taxonomy): Eukaryota > Metazoa > Arthropoda > Collembola > Symphypleona > Dicyrtomidae > Ptenothrix > Ptenothrix huangshanensis. Next base: position 29,426 of record JAAXYX010000496.1, read on the forward strand.
TGGTGGTGGGTTCTTGACTATTTGGGTTATCTTATGGCACCGTGCGTAAGTAGTATGTTGACTGTTCCGTGTTCTGAGGATAGTCGTAGGTCTAGGTAAAACAAAGCTGATGTACACAGCCACTTGGATCCGCTCTGTTCGGTTTGGCAAAGAGGAGACAAGTTACGACAAGTCAAGACAAGACAAGAGGCGTAAGAATGAAACTCAGTCATCAACCGCACTCGTCAAATGAATCGCCGCTCCGACCGTTGTTGAATTGTAGTTTGGGAGTTGGTGCACAAGTTGGGACTCTTTGCTCTCGGTGGGGAGACACGGTGGAAAGAGTGGAAATGGAGGAAACCTAGTAGCTCTTTAGGAACCTCAAACGAGCCGCAAAGTGCAAAAGAATGCCAAATATCCGGAGTCAAACACATGCATTTCCACCGCTCCGAGTTATTGAAATGGAGCGCTCACTTAAGGAAACAAAGAGTTCCTCTCCAACCATCAACTTGTCACAACAAACAATCAAATTCTACCCGCATCGGCACACAAAACGTTTTTTTCTGCTTCTTAGTCTTCTTGTCTTTTCCTCCTCGACTTACAATGAGAGTCTTCCGATCCCAACTACCGCCTCGCTCACTACCACACAAGGAATAGGAGAGAAGAAAGAGTCTCTCGCTCTTGTATTGTTTTCCCAAACACATGCACCACCAAGCACACGCAGTCCCGACACCGTACGACTCGGCACTTTTAAAGCTATTTTTGCTTGTATTATAAATCTACTGATTGCTGATGGAAAATCCCGTCCTACTAACTCAACGACGACGTCAGCAAAAGTGTGTTCACAATAAAACAGAATTATTATTAGCTCTCCATATCTTAAGCTATTCTTAATCCTCACAAATGTTTACATATAATTCATCTTTGTTCAAATCATCGGATCAACACACAAACCGAGAAAACGTCTGTTCAGTCCCACTACCAAGAGGAATCCTCCAAAAGCTTCCCATTCCCATCCACATCCACCGACTCAACCAACTTTTGCACTCACGCTTAATCTTTACAGTCTCGATGGTGAAGAAAGTCACAGATGAGGAACTTGAACGGGAGAACGGTTACCCACGCATACGTTTCTCTGTAAGTATCTTTGTCTGCGGACCCGTGTAGCTTTCGTGGATCGGAGAGGAGAGAATATTATAACCATTCAAAAAATTGTTGTCGGAGTAACAACGAGTCAATGTGGTCAACTGGGTGTCTATAGAAAAGTCATCATTAAATTTTAATGAGCATACTCTCCCTAGTATTCCAAACCACCGCCTCTTCCACACAATGTCAATTACTCCCTTGTCGCTATTATATTATATTTATGACGGCAGTTAGATCCTTCAACTTTTTTACTCAATGTCTGTCGAGCATCGGGGTGTGAGCAAGACTTCCGAGTATATCACCACCGACTCCAATGTCCACCGCCGGACAGCACTTTATTGCTGTGGTAGATTATTCCAAGTATGCACTGTCACTGTCAACCTCACACCAAACTTACCATGCACACGTCCTCGCGAGCAGCTTCCTTATTTGAATCCCTTCCAACATTTCCTCCTCTATATTATTCTTATCTTGGCAGAGCGAGAGTAACGCAACACGCAAAGATGGTCCACGTAATCCTGCGTCTTCCAACTAATGATCGTAATGATGATTGTACTTTCGATCTTAGTTTTGATTTGTGCACTTCCTAAGGAACATGAGGATCGAAATTGAGAATAAGACCAACGTATCCTGGCAGTGCTCACCGGATCAGCCAAAAGGAAGAACTAAGTGGGCAACAGAAATCATGTATAAGAGTGAGAGAGAGCATTACACACAGAAAGGACCCAACTGGCTCCTGACAATAATGCCGTGCGAAAAGAAAAGAAGGGGGATCGAGAAAGGAGAGACGTTATGGATCTGTGTACAGTCCTGCAGAAGCTTCCCGTACAAGTAAGCAATGAAGAATATTATGTGCTCCTTCCTCCACATACATATACTTCCAGTACACGTAGGTATATGCAATTTCGTGTTGTGTAGGTACATTGTACACCACTGGTTTTGTTCAGTTTGTTGTGGTCCAGTTGTGTATTTGGTGCTCTCCTCCCCGTACAATTTACTCATACGCATTCACAGCTCTAGTGCTCAGTTGCCATTGGTACGATTCTTCCATTGAGATTCATATAATGATACGGACAAGAAATGAAATAATTGTCAGCACATAGACCGAATAAAGCTTTTCACAATGTAGTATGCACCTCCTGTATGGTATAGTGCGGGCGAGTGCATATACAAAGTGTGCATACTACGGACGTAGGTGCTGGTGATATTTTCTTTCGTGACAATATCGGAATTCTGTAATGCGTATCACAATGTATATTTGGAGCAGATAGAAATGGCCATGAAATGTAAGACTCTAATTCCTAGATTATCTGTGCACTCGTCATGCCTACCTTCTTGCTCTTACTCGGGTTCTAGCTCTGGATCTTACTACGCTAGGTAACCCAGTCATGATCTAACTTTACATCTACCCACAATACAATACGGTTACAAAGATTTCCTATTTCAGTTCCTATTTTCTCTCTGGTTCACATTGCACCTACCTTTCGGGTATGGTGATGGAGACGTATTATGCACCTAAACGTGCATGCACATAAGTCGAATGTACCCGAACTTACAGGCGTGCTGTGCAGTGACTCAACTCCCCGTATACTATGTAGTATGTAAGGATAACTTTTATTTTACAATTTACACACATACTCACTTTATGTGAGTGTACACTTTGACGGAATATATGGGGTAGTCTTATAGTATGCAGGGATGCGTTACTATTTCAAATGTACACCTTTATGTATCGTCCATGCTTCACTTCCTCACTCATTGTGCTAAGCATTGTGTGTAACTTTCGTTTGGGATAAAAACGGAAATTACAGTGTATGTCTGGTGCAAAAAAATATCCATCTCCCTTCACATCTTTCTCGGTCCAGATTTCCGGATGAATAGCACCAGTCAGACTAGATACATCACTTAAGGAAACAAAGGTGCAAGGCATCGTTGGAAATCACAAGGCGAGGCAATGGGAAAGAGATAGATGATAGTGAGTAGAGAGAAAATGACGGTTAGTAGGTTACTGATGGATTTCTGGGCAGGTTAAGGTAATATGTATTAATAAAGACCCTACCCGGTGATTCGTGTTTCTTACGGAAGCCCTTCATTTCATCGTACCTGTACATATAGGTCTCTGACAGTCTAGCACATTCCTAAAGCATATCTCTATTAATCCTAATACCAGGACAGGGCCCCAGTCTCTTCGTCAAGTCGTTCACCTTTTCTCTATCTCCCTACCTCAATATGTATCTCCTCATGCAATCCAGTCTTCTTAGCTGATACTTCCTTGTTCCTTGTTACGCAAACATTATGTATATATCCCTATTACTAATTTCATTTGATGGTTTCATCTCCAACTTAAAGGGATGCGAATACGAGTGGAATTTCTAGCGACCATCACAACTTTTCATTCATACTGGGTTATAAATTGACACCATTCTCGATTATCCAGTTCCTTGGGAAATGTACCATGAATCCATGAATTCTTCCTCCAAACTGCTACTTGTTATTTTAATTGTTAAAGAATTAATAGCAAGAAAAGTATGATGTTTTGAAAGGAGTCGAGAGGACGGAATTTTTATTAGGGTACCTTTACGAACTACAGCATGTGCCCAAAAGTCTGCGTGATTGCATGTGTACGGAACACATTCAAGCCAAACTTGTACAGTATTCAGCGCAACTAACTGAATAGATGTTTGTGTTATAGTAAATTTTATGCGCCTTCAGATTTTCAGCCCTTTCAAGAAATGGTTGAAGGCCTTTCGGCCTTTAAAAATTAAAATACCAAAAATGAACAAAAATTCGAAGGACAAAAGCCTGCGTGAGATCCTACACTTAATAATACTAGCCACGTTTTTGTCTCCGTAGTTCGGACTAGGACCACTGTAATTGTTGGTGATGACGTAGTCAGTTGTTATTTGAAGTTTTCAACAATAACTTGGTTATTTATACCGCGGTAGAGATCCAGAAAAATCGCAGAGTGAAATAACCTCACAGCATGTAATTATATGGGAATTGTATTTCCTTCCCAGCCACTGTGATCCAAACCATAGCCAAATTCAATCTATTGGCTTTGGCAAGTAGGTATATACCTATATGATTAAACTAAAATTACCCCCAAAAAAATTTATTGTGATAGGAAATACAATTCCCATATAATTACATGCTGTGAGGTTATTTCACTCTGCGGTTCACCAACAATTACAGTGGTCCTAGTCCGAACTACGGAGACAAAAACGTGGCTAGTATTATTAAGTGTAGGATCTCACGCAGGCTTTTGTCATTCGAATTTTTGTTCATTTTTGGTATTTTAATTTTTAAAGGCCGAAAGGCCTTCAACCACTTCTTGAAAGGGCTGAAAATCTGAAGGCGCATAAAATTTGCTATAACACAAACATCTATTCAATTAGTTACGCTGAATACTGTACAAGTTTGGCTTGAATGTGTTCCGTACACATGCAATCACGCAGACTTTTGGGCACATGCTGTATATGTATTTTTACACTACTGTGCTGTGGTAGGTACTCTTGGTTCTCAACTCTTTTCTAGAAGCTCATTTATGTACAAAGATATAATTTTGGCTACAGTCTCTACAGGTAGACACATTGTCATTAATAAATCGTTACTACTTCATGATATCTCAATCTCAATGTTACTTGCCTAAGGATAACATATACTTGTCGTTTTAGCAAGGGATGTTTCCTGGGAAATCGGTCTTTCCTACTTGTAGATGCCATTTTTTGTGAAGTTGACTACTAGCAGTAACTGTTGCTAAATGCGTTACATCAGTATCAATTATATTTTTTGTAGGAAACCTTAACTTAATCCCAAGAAAGGGTTCTAGACGTTAGAATGAAGGTATAGCGATAGCAATGGCTTCAAACTTTCAAATTGCAAACCGTGACAACAGGCGGTTGAACATAATTATGAACTTTTTCAAAATCCGAAAGTTCACATAAGCCAAAGCAATAATTGGGTAGACTGTTATTTTCAAAATATATTAATCTCTATCAGCATTTTGTTTGTTGCTCCTGCAGTAAATACTTGACACCAACTTGTAACTAACTCGCGGGTATTTTTTTCTATTGAAAACTAGCCATTCCTACAAAATAGTAATAAAAGCTGTCATTTTGAAATGACAACAAACACTGGGACTACGACACGACGTCTTTACCACAATTAATTCAGACAAATTGAAACTCAAAGGGCGAAATATCTTACAATTGGAAAGGGAATTGTGTAAACGTAGACCGTGTCTGGACACGTAATGATGTAAGCAAAGAAAGGTCTTAAAAAGCACATTCATGTTGCTGTGTTCCTAGGGCACCTAGCACATGAAGAAAAATAGTGTAAAACGAGAAACCCAAGCTGGAACCAATTTCAAGTTATAACATAAATATTTGGTTTTTCCCTTGTAACTGCCTACAGTGCATCGCTCCGCTTGCTGGGTAAATAATTTTAAAAAATCATGCAAGTATAATTATTTGTTTTGAATTTTCTTCATTGACAAATTTTTTTTTTCTTCAATTCATATAAAAGATGGAAGAAATACTAAGTCAGTCGTAATTATAGAACTACATACTAAGTGGAAATAACAGGCCAAAGTATATTTGTGTTGCAAAACTAGAATATTACACATGCAGTCAGAGCCAGAGCAGAAGAGCCGGGATTTTATTTCAAAATCACTACGCACACGATGTGATGGTGCAGAATGTAGACATTGCAGATTTTATGACACACCGCAAAGTAGGTACCTACATGGAGTATTTTCCTCGGAACTTGCCCAGTAGTAAAAGGTGGCAATCGTTTCATTTTATGCAACATGCCTACAATATCAAATCTACTTAGACACATCTTCATAACATGACAGGTAAAATTATTATAATACAAGCACAACTACAAACCTCAGTGGAGATGATCACTTTGAATCGCTACTACGTTCTTAGATAAAATTTCAAAGTGAAACATTGCCTGGATTAGACAAATAAGCGGTTAGATTTAGTGGCCAGCAAGTGTGCCTAACGGAATGATACGGGAGATCTCTATTGAGAAATCTGACTAGATAACATGTAGTTGCGTAGATAAGTGACAATAAAATGTAGTTGATGGCAAGTTTATTTTTTCAGCTGACTTCTTTTTTACGATATGCCATTTTTAAGCTTTTCAAATAAATACGGAATGCATATTATAATATACTTCCTAGTGCTAAGCACTACCTATCGGAAAATAATTTGTTGGTGTCTACCTGTAAAGCCGTTTGAAATTAAAATCAAAAACGTTCAAAGGGTGCCGCAGACATTAGTTTGGAAAAAGTGAGAGATTGTAAGTTATAAGAAAATTTACTGTTGACATTATTGTTGCAGGAAAGCCAATAAGGATCGTGACCATGAAGAACGATATGCATGTTGTATCTTGGGTATGCTGTGAAACTCAATGTATTCGTTGCACAGGAATAAGCAGTTTTTATTTATTTTGAGAGACACGACAACCATCTAGCGAATTACCGCAGAACCTTCAATCAGTTCCATCCATAGGTGTCCAACCCTCCTGAAAAGGAGGGCGCTCTCCTGGGAGGAGAGGGAAGGGCTGACGTTTTCAATTTTTGAGGAGGGGAGGGCACACGCTTTTTGCCCATATACTAACATAGCATGTACATACCAATATGAGGAGGGGAGGGCTGACGTTTTCAATTTTGAGGAGGGGGAGGCAGAGGGGGAGGGCAAAATATTATGGACACCTATGGTTCCATCTCCTGTGCGATTACAATTTACAATACATTTATTTCCTATAATAGTACGCGGGGCGTACTATTGAAACTGAGGCCCTTTAGACCCGCGTACTATTACAGGCCCGCGTACTATTAGAGACCCGCGCACTATTATAGGAAATACGGAATACATTCGCAAAATTACTTGTTCATTCCCGTTTTCCCGTTTATTTAAAAACCAGTATCGATTTTAGAATTTAGCATAATAGTAAAAGCACTATTTCCAGGACAGTATAATTATTTTAGCGAAATCTTTCCGCAAGCTTTATGAAGTGATTTCTTAACGAGTGTATATACGTTCTTGGCTTTTATTTGTACTACCTATTTTCTAGCTTCAAATTGTTTTGGAACAGGGCATCCTTTTGTTGATAACGCTTCGGGTACGCCTTTTCCATTCATACTTTGTAACAAGTACAATAATATTTTCTTTGCTGTGCTACTAGGCACTAGGCAACGGACCTAATGACCTCGATACACTGCAAAAACTAGCAATCTTAAAATGATGGAAAATGCATCTAAAGCGCGTGTTTATTTCCAAAATGTTTTTTTATTCATTTTACGATGCATTGATGCATCTTCTGAACGAATAAAAATGCATCTTGGGATCAAAGACGGTTTTAGATGCATCCATTATTATTTTAAGATTGCTAGCTTTTACGTGTTTACGTTTTTAGTGCACCTTTTAAAATGTAATAATATCTGCAGAAATCAGCGTTCTGTGAAAAATGTAGTTACTATCAAACCCCGCTGCGGATTAAGTGTTCTGTATTCAAATGACTGCTAAGAATGATATTTTTGCAGTTGAAGGTTGCCAGTGGCGAATCTAGGGGTATATATGAAGTAGGCTACCGCCAATGTGGGAATTTAGAAAACGCGGAATATGTATGTATGCATGTTTGTGGCAGTTTAATTTTTGTGTTGGCTTTCACGGTAAATAAAATGTCGCCTGTTTGTCAGAATGTTATAGGATCGTCTCTGAAGGTTCCAAAAGTTTTCCACCAACCATGAAAAAACAAGAAGCCGAGCAACAAATTATTTCAAAGGGCAGTTAATGCTGCACGGTAAAAAAAAAATAAGCCGTTTACCGTCAAAGTTTGGTAGTTGACCCAAGGGCCCTATGACTTGAAAATATTTTTTGTTCTATCATGAAATTGGAGTTTGCAATACAGTTTTTTATGCTGATCATTTTTGTCTATTACATCAAAAATGTCTGATCAATAGGAGTCGAGATAATTTGGGTCAAAAGTGAC
>JAAXYX010000497.1:0-37549 GCA_036851915.1 Ptenothrix huangshanensis
GTTATGCTTTAGTATATTGTGTCCGTTTATGAAAATCAGTAACTTTTACTGTTAAACCTTGACACTTGAATAAATCAAATCAATCAATCAATCAATCAATCAACCCAATAATGTAGAGGTACCTTCAGCAAAAATAGTAACGGTGAAAGCCCATTGTAACTATTTTTTAAAAATGTATCAAAAAGGCAGTTGTTGGTGAAAAGATGAAAGTCCATCGACAATTTCGTGGCTCTCCTGTAAAATTGTCCTTTCTGGACTTTGTCCCTTTTGCAGACAACTATTCGATTCAAGATGCACCTAAACAACGTTTAATTTTGAATATTATTCTAATCATACTAAAACCCAGTATGCTTTTGGTCTCCAAAATGGGCCAATTTTTATACCAATGTTGTACCTACCCATGCATTACATCTGTTACCTTCTACACTCAAATTCGTCCATGACTTTTACTGGTTATAAACTACAACAGTTGTTTTGAGCCTGAACCTATGAATTGAATCTATAAATACTTAATTTACGTATTTGCTATAGTTATTATTGCACTTGTAGAATAAATAAATATAGATGTCTTATCAGTTTTGAACATTTGACTTTCTGTAGGTTTGAAAATAAAGCACCGGATCATGGCACACAGAATCATGGACTTTTCAATAAATGAGACACCCGGAATCGTGTGCACACAGAATATTTTCGACGAACCGTAACACACCGAGTAATACACGAACTAAATGCAGTGCCTATACTGTAAAAACCAATTATCTTAAAAAATGAAAAAAAATGCGAAAATCTAAAAGCGCAAAATCCTATGATTTTACTCATTGTAGACAGTAAAACATGCATCTGCATTCCATCTAAAACAAATCTTGGTGGCATATCACCATGTAAAACTGCATTCACTTAGATGTGTTTTGGGGAATTTAAATGAGCATTCTACTTCGTTCGTAATGAGTAAAATACGATTAAAGTTCTGCACTTTTCCCCTTTTTTAATTTGATCCGTTTTTGTAGTTTACGTAGCAGATGCTTTAACTTTAAAAATTACAAAATGAAAATTATAGATTGGTAGTTTATTATTTTAAATTCGGATGTTACACATTGTAAATATATATTTTTACAAGGAATCATTAGCATAATAAAATTCTGCTGCAATAAGTTACCAGTAGCAAAACCAAATGTGTCGGTTGTTGCATACTAATTTAAAATGTTAAATAATTGTGTAAATTGCGTTGAGAAACTTCTTGTGTAAATTATATTGTGAAAGCATGTATGTTTACAGGCAAATTGATGTCAATGCCTATTTATTTAAATAATAAATTACGTAGATATTTGAATCACTAAATGACTACCAGTTGGTGGTGTAGAATCCGTGATGGTACGTGGGTTTTCCGTGATTTTGTGGTGGACCATGACTACCTGACGATCCATGACCATGTCCACCATAACCTTGCTGACCACCATGACCACCGTGGCCTCCATAACCTCCGTGTCCACCATGACCACCTCCTCCATAGCCGCCGCCACCTCCGTAGCCTCCACCTCCGTGACCGTGACCACCAGAACCTCCTCCGAAGCTACCGAGAAGACCTGTCAAGTAGCTTCCGATGCCTTCGAGTCCACCTCCATAAGGACGTTGGAAAGTTTGGTAGTCGTGTGGACGGTAGTCGGGAATATTAACAGTTGGAATGTGTTTGTGTGGACCATGTGGATTGTCATTTAAGTCTTGATGGAGAATTGCTCCACGTTCCTTGTTAGCTGGTGGGGCACTACCACCACCTGGATTTTTGTATTGAATTCGTTTTTTGCTGCTGCTACTGCTACTACCGCTGCTTCCTGAATTCCTTGTCTTAGACTTGGATTTCTTGTTACTTTTACTGCCAGATTTGGCCTTGGGTCTTGGTGGAGGAGCATCTTGAGCAACTTCATCATCGGCTTCTTCCTCTTCCTCAGCCTCTTCTTCTTCTTCCTCATCCTCCTCATCCTCCTCTGGCTCTGCGTTTGTCTCCTTGTTATTTTTAGGTTCGTCTTCTTCCTCTTCATCCTCGTCTTGCTTTGAATTCTCCGCTTCCTGCTCATTCTCATTCTCATCCTCAGCTTCATCCTCGTCGGAATCTGGTTGTTTCTTCTTGTTCTTCTTTGTCACTTTCTTTGGCCTTTGTCTTTTTGGTCCTTTGCTTTCCGCCAAGACAGGAACAGCATCTTCACTTGAGTCAGATCCGTGCTTGCTTGAAAGGCTTCCATGACCATGACCGTGACCATGACCATTATCTTCATCGTATAAAACTACTGGAAGGATCTCTGGAATATTCGTCAGTTCTTCGGATGATTTGTCATCTTCGACGGAATCTGACTGCGCCACAAGATCCAACTGTGGCTTTTTCTTCGACTTTGACTTTTTTGTCGGAGCTCCATCTGACAGCAAGATGCATATACTTATTGCTAAAACCTATCCAAATCAATGAAATTGTTGTAATTCCAATTGTAATTTTGTAAGTAGCATGATGATCTGAATGAATATAGTCGTTTAAGCATTTACTTGGATTTTCCTCATTTTGGCTAAAATTTTGTGAATATAATAATTATTTACTCCACTTTGATTTTACTGAGCAATGAATTTCCGCCATTTTCCTTCTTAAACGATATACATATATACGTAGTTTTGTAAATGTAATATTGAAATTCACATCACTGGAAAAAGCATACTAATTTCTTTGTCAAATCCCTAATGAACGAAAATACACGCTGACGGTATTCCGGGGCCAAATAAAACTTTTAAAAAAATCACTTCAACTTACCAGGATTATTGGTTTAATCCACACCATTTTGAATCCTCAAAAATGCTGTCCTCCAATAATGAAATAGGGAATCCTTTACACTTGTAACCAACAGTGAAATTTCCGTCTGGGAGTAAATTTGAAAGAAGAAAGAAAGAGAACGAAAACTGAAGAAGCAACTTTAGGTGAACGTGACTCAACTTGGCAAGAATGAGTCAAGAGACGAAAATCAAGACTCAAGTTCACCAGATTTCATCAGAGACAGAACCGTGTGCTACTTCCTTATTGGAAGTAAAAAGAAGACAGTTCTACAATAGTACCGTTGGCCATTTTTGCCCAAAAGCATAGCAAAAGCAGCTTTGCCGGGACAATCAGTTTGCATTACATTAAGTGGCATTTAACTATGTACTAGCATGTTCCTATAGAAGAGCATTCTGTCTGTTACAAAGTATAAACCAGATTCTTGTACACGTTATTCGAGACGTTAATGATACGATACAAAAAGATGAATAGATATTGATGTGAGTTCTTGTGCATGTGTATGTGTCTGTTTGTGTATGCTGGTGTGTGTGTGTGTGTGAAATGTTCCCCAACTACTTTCAAGGGAAATAAACTTGATGATGCCAACAAACGGTTAAACTCAGGTTTCACGCACTTTCATCGCCTTTTCATAAGCAGTCAATAGGCATAAATATTGTTCAGCATAAATGGGTACTGAACTCCAGTGTTCTCTACATTAGAAATTATTTATGTTCCTCTTCTCCATTGTCATCTCATCATCCTTAATAGGAATGCAGGCAATTTCATCTTTTTTGTGAGGACACTAAAAACTGGGGCATCACAAACGCTAAAAATCTACGCATTTGGTACTTGTTACAAGAACACAGTTTGGATACCTTTCAATCAAGTTCACCTAAATTGCATATAAAGTGCATCTCGCAGTTCAAGATGCGTTCTTAATGCATCTTTGATAACTTTACCTATATTTCCCGCATGTTGAAAAATAAAATATGCCAGGGAATTACAGCAACTAATTAGGTAGGTATTTTATAGTTCAATTCAAGGAAATTTGGTAGGGCTCACAAAGTGTGCATAGTGTATACGGATAGAACTGGAATCAAGAATCAGATGGAGAAGGATGCAGTGGTAGAGAACATCGTCGGTCAATACCAAGTATGGTAGGTATACGAAGTCGTCTAAATGGTTCAATGTTTGCTCGGGGTATTAATGAAGTGTACCGGTTCGTCTGTTCCTTATCTGTACCATCTTTTAGTGATTTTTTTCGTATGATTTATTACCCAATATATATTATATCATTACAATAATTGTATGTTGCTGCATGCTACACTTTTAATCGTTGTATATGACTGCACGATTATCGCAAATAATTTCATTAATACTTTAATTCTCCTATTATTTTTTGGGTTCACATCGCCACGCTAGATCATAAAGGGTAATGTTATCATTTGTGGGCTCAAGTCATGCAGCCCACTCTCAAGTCCTCGATAAGACGGACCCTGTGTGACTTTTACAGAGCTTACCCTGTATAATCATTGCGTCAAGTTGTATGAAGCATGAATTTAATTGCATTGCTATTGCTAGACACACCTCTGAAGTGCATGAATACCAAAAACATACGTTATTGCATCGCATCGCTCGATTGATATACCTATAGCTCAGGGCCTATGCCTATAAGTACAATGTTTTACAATAATAATATGTACAATGTGTATAGTGAGGATACGCTAAAAATGTTTGATACTTTGCTAATCACAATCACCAAATAGAACTTAACCGATGTGTCTTTAATCTCGTACATTTCAATTCAATCCCTAATACTTGGGAGCAATAATATATATAGTATGCAATATCAGATGAAGATTCCTGAAAGTGTGTAGTAGAGGGAGAGGGTATCAAACCACCTGTCTGTGTTCAGTCTAGTTAGGTAGGTACCAAAAAGTTTTACACTCAGTTAGTATTAGCTGAGCGTTATTAGTCCTTGTAATGTATTTTTTTTATATTGGAGCAGAACTAAGAACATCATCATAAAATGAGTTAACCACCGATTCAAAAGGAGTCGAACTTGTTTGTAGTCATTCATGCGTCCATGTCTATAATTCCTAAGGTACCTACTTATTAAAAAGTATCATCCACTTAATTCTACAATCCGATTCAGTTTTACAATTAATTTATATATATCTATATATATATAATTATATTTGACAATTTATAGCATTAGTGCCAGATTTTATGATTCATTTCTAATAGTGTATAATAAAATCATCGCCATCTTGATCCGAGTATATAATTCTGCAAGCAATAGGGTGACCAATTGCTTTTTCATTTTAAATTAGCCTTAAAAAACCAGTGAAACAACCTTTAATAATTAGTAATATTTGTGTTACCTTTTAAATGGTTGTTGTAAATACAATTTTTATTCTTTATTGTTCTTTCTGTCTACTTTGTTGAAAAATCAACGATTTAATTACGCAAATAATTCCTCTTTGTATTAAAAATCAAATAAAATTATTAAAAATTATTACACGATTTGAGATATATGTACGCAGGTATTAAACGTACAGCAGCTTAATTTCTATGCAATATCAATTGTGCATATTAATACGGATTTGGGGCAGCGTTCAAGTCACTAAAACATTAAGAATCTATTGTCTAGGTAGGGATTTGTTTTTTCTAGCAATTATAAAAACTGCTTACCTAGGTATTACATGTCGGTATCTTAGGAAGGTAACTTGACGCTAGTCAAGCCTTTTGCTATAACGGCGTTTTTTATTTATATGATCGTGTGGCGAGACCGCAAAATGATCATGTACACCTCATACCGCTAAACTGAATAATGCAGAAAAAAATAAACTACGTAGGTATTGACTATATGCATGTAATACATTTACAAATGATGATATTTAGCCAAATTAACACCATTGGCTAAAGTTGGAATTACATGGTTATTTGTTTATAAAACCCTAAATAAAAAAAACCCTCGAAAAATTGATGCTGAATAATAAATCCAGTGTTAATAATGTGGAGCAGATACCGGGAACTACCTCATCGTCCAGGACAGTTGCCACACCGTTACAACCGTCTGATGTATGAAAGAAAATTGTTTCAAATATTTTCTTGATTTTATTGTGAAATTGTTGGTTCAGAGGAACACAATAAAGGCAACAATAAATGGAGCAAGGGAAAAACATAATCCCATGCATTTGCATGGAAAAAAAATTCGAGTTCAATTAAAAAAAATCAAAAACAATTTTAATATTTTAGCGATGTAAAAAATGATGGCATAATTACTCATTTCCATATTGTACATCAAAGTTAGCTTAGCACGCAAAGTTAGAGCTCACAGAGGGTGTAAGTATATTGTAATATCTTATTGAGTTAAAAGGTTTTAATTAAACAGTTCTTATTTTACTTTACAATTTCTTCTATCCCTTTAAACTATGATGCGTTATTGTGTACGTGTATGTGCACTTGTAAAAATCGCTTTTGAAAATACGGTTATGGTGCAGTTACATATCGGAACAACTCGGCAACTCAATTACTTACTGTTGACAGTGTATCAACATAGCGTCATCAATACATCGATGGGAAAGTGTTCCATAATGTCTGTCATTCTGCAGGTTTTTAGTGCTCAGAACTGGTGTGGGCTTATTAGAAGTGATCGTGGGTTAAATCTTGTTTATAAAATAGAATTCTAGGACTAACAGCAACAATCCATTAGTACTGCATTTCAACTAACTAGTTTTTGAAAGAAATAAAAGAATGGTATAATAAATACATATGCAAAGTCCTGGCAACTTGTAATTTTATACACTATACAACTATCTAGCGATTTAGAACTTGTCGCGGAAGGTGTAACACTCGACAGCTACTTATTTTTGCTAAAGGCAGCATTTGACATGTTGACCCGATGACAATCGACATATTTTTCATTTGAAAGCGAATTGTCTTTTGATGATGATGGCGTTTTGTCTGGTTTTGTCACAGTTTTTCATAAACGGGTTAGAGATTTACCTTTTATCTACTTCAAAATAATGCTACGTCTAACACCTACCTCGATTTAAGTTTAGAGCATTTGACACATTTTTTGAAAGGATATGAAAAATTTCATTTCCGCTTGAAACATCAACGTTAACATCTTATCTTTTTAGATATCTACATTCATATCGTTTTTTGATAGGCGAAGTGGGACGTATCCATATCTGGCCAAAAGCAAAGTGGGGTAATCACATTCAAATATTTTTCGATGGAAATACCCCAGTTTGCTTTTAAGAATTTAAGAAGTTATGGGTAAACTCGGATTTGTATTAAATTAGAATTGGATACGTCCCACTCTTTGCCGATAACAGTAGATCCTACCAAGCAGTGCGAAAAACTTGTACAATTTTTGTAAGCAAACTATTAATGGATTCTCATTTTTTTGTTACAACGATTTTAAACGATAAACCGTTATCGTTACAACCAAAGACTTTTTCGTAAAAGTTGTTTATGACACAAAATGTAAAACTATTTTTACGCATTATAATTTCTACTTCTAGATTAATTACTGAAAAGCTTAAAATCTATGCAACGAGAAAATGAAATCCCTTAGTACTGTAATTATAATTAGCTATTAGGTCATTGCCGAAAGTAATTACTTGTGCATATTTATTTGTTTGAAAATATGAAAGTGCGTGCTAATGTGCACTAAAAAGTTGTTTAAGTGCAGTGCAGTTGATTAAAGTATAGACTCTATTACGCAGCGCGGGTATTTATTTTAATTTCTGAACTGGCGTATTCAAGATCCTGAGTTTCAATTACAAACCATGAGCTGTCAATGGCCAACTACATTAACGCAACTTTACCACTGCAGTTCTGTGTTTATCGCGTAGCATAATAGTCTATAAATATGGATTTCGTAATGTACCACTCTAGTTTGTAGCTAACACTATAAATTACTCCCGGTTCTAAAAGTTATTGCAGGTACTGCAATCTGGGATTCAAAATTGATCGTGTTTTGCTGATTGCCAATCTTGATTATCAAGATTTCAACTGGCATCAACTAACTCCTTTATTATAAAAATTGCAAAATATTGCTTTTGTTATTTTGTTTAAGTTTTGATGAATTTATTACCGTTTCAGAATGGTTACACTCCCCGAACTCAAAATCTAGGATTTAAAAATAATACATTTCCTACCCAACTTATCGCTAGAAGAATATGGTCTTGAATCTTGGATTAAAATTTGACTTGATTTGATGAGGTTATGGTTGGGAATTAATTGGAAATGGGTTAGAGATAGGTGTGAAAAAAATTCAAACTCATTGCAAAAATATTTCTATATCTACGGCGTCTAGTAGCTAATTCAAGAATGCAATAATCAATCATCTAAACATAGTTTTAACCCAAAATGTAATACAGAAAGTTTATGAAACGTATACAGAGTCTATTTAGGCTATCTTAGTTGGATAAAAGTGTCAATTTCATGTTGTTTAATAAAGTTTTCTGGCTCAGACAGGCTTTCCAGATAAAGCATACCTACATACCTTACCCATGAGACACCCTATCTTGGCCAACAACACCTCTGAGTGTAGCTTGTAGTTTGTAAGAGTACATATAATCCGCTAACTGCTGAAATTAATTCAACCACAATTTACACAATCAATACTTTTCTACACATACATACTCTGATGTGAAAATTCATGTTGATCACGTAGACAACATACATATGTATGTATATTATAAGTACTTCCATCTTCTGAATTCGATTGGCCTTACCAAGTGCAATAAAAATAATAGTGTCTACTAGGCATCGAGTACGTAAACAAGATCATAAAATTTTATAGGAAAATGGCAGTTCTACCTATTTTTGAAAGTCAAATGATGAGCTGGAATGAGTGAACTTGGAATGCATTTAGAAGCTCGATACCCTGGAAGACATCAGATTTTTATTGAAATCATCGCAGTTACTATAGGGTTTAATTAATTTACGAAAAGCTAATTTTTCGAAATTATACTGTATAAAGTTTTCATCCGATTGCATCATGAATAGCCAAATTCGTAAATTATGCAGTTTACTAATGGCTATTACGACCACAGATAATATGAGGTTCAGGAGATGACCTTAGCATCAATATGTTATTTAAATGAGGTTACAAAATTACTAAAGTAGTCAAGTGTTTACTATAATTATTATTATATATATTGTAATGCATGACTGCCCAAAACTGATGGGAATTCGGAGACATGTAATAATAAATGTGTGTAATCAAGTAGACAAGTTATTATAGGCAACAAAGCCACATGTTTTGTTTTATTGACTTTCTGTTTTGGTTTCAATAACAATTTAACAAAAATGAGATACGATGACACAACGATACAAGTGGTTATGAAATATTAATACATTCAAACTCTTGCATTTTTAAACTCCTCATTGTAAACCCCGTCAGAACTTGAAATATCATCGTCTGCGAAAGTTTTTGAATAATACCCCAAATATCATATTACATATGACATTATCATAATGACTATTCGTACTGTGAACAATTTTTTAAAATCCTTAAATTTTGAAACGTAACATTGAATTTGTAAATACTCAGTTACTCTCAAGACTGAGATAGCTGACGCAGTCTCAATTGCATTGATGGAACTAAATTATACTGCGACGCTTAGCGTTTCTTTGCCGATTCTCATTTACAACCAATTAAACAGATTTGTACGGACGGTTCTTCATCTTCTTAAATTTGGCAAAAATTGGATTTACCAACCCCAGCCGCCACCTTGGCCATAGCTGCTGCCACCCCAGCCCCAACCGTGGTGTACATGAACTGGAGGAGTAGCGTGAACCTTGGGTGGGCCGTAGTGGTGAATGACAGGTCCCTTATGATGGAAAGATGGTGGGTGATGATGGATGTGCTTCTGAACCTTTGGCCATCCTGTTAATAGATTCATTCAACGTTTAATTTAAATCACTGGGTCTTCAGAGTATTCGGAAAATAAGTTGATACTTTTTTAGAAAATAAAATTATTATAAACACAGATACTTACCCCAGCCCCAACCGCCGCCGCCACCACCGCCGCCGCCGCCACCACCTCCGTATCCGCCGCCACCCCATCCCCATCCGCCTCCGTGTCCTCCGTGTCCTCCGTGTCCTCCATGACCACCTCCAAATCCGCTACTTCCGTGTCCAGCCCAACCCCAGCCGCCTCCGGAACCTCCGTGTAATCCTAAAACGTGGATGCCTCCGTGTCCACCATGACCATGACCATGACCACCATGACCACCATGACCACCATGACCGTGACCGTGTCCACCTCCGTACCTAACGTGACCACCGTGACCGTGTCCCTTATGATGGTGTTCAGGGCCCCAGAAATACCAGTAGCCTCCTTTCTTGCCACCATAATACTTCTTGGATCGGGAAGCTCGGTAATCTGAGCGACCGTATCCACTATCTTGGTAATAATCTCCGACGGGTGCTACTTGGTAGTCGTCGGTTTCGTATGAGTAGTACCCGGGTCCATACCCATAATATTGAGCGTCTACTGTAACGTAGACCGCTGCCAAAAGCAGCAATGCCTACAAATAAAAAATTCAATTATAGTTGAGGTGGTTCAAATGCTGCTTTTATCAGCAAAACTGATTCTTCTATTTACATTTTCTCTCCAAAATTTTGATGAATTAGTTTTCGAAATTTTGTAAAATTAGAGAGGAAATGTATAGGGGCAAAATAAAAAACGGAAGAAGTAAAATGCAATGAAGGATAAAAAAAAGTAAATTTGAAAATGTTTACTCACAAAGTATGCGTTCATTTTAAATAAAAACGGTCCAACTCCTATTTGTTGGACTTGAATAAAACTTAAGATCACCAGAAGAACAGCTTAAGCTGTTGTTACTACTCTTGGCAGATGTAGACGGAACAACTTTCCATTTCATCCATGGCCTTATATATGAAAACCCGAGGGGGAGGTACGAATCCGGTCTTACAAAGTTGTTGCCTACTCTTTGCGAACACTCCGCGTAAAAGTTGCATCAAGTGATTTTTCAGGTTTTTTTCTACTCAAATGTTGATACGGGGTCTAAAGAGATTACCACTCTATGGAGTTTCTTTACATCGGCCAGTCCAAGTCGCTTCCCGTGAAGATCAACTTGAACACATAGTGGTGAGAAGTAGTGGTAGTTCGTTGTATGTACGTGCTTATGTATGACAAGTAGAGGTACCAGTAGTTGTTTCGAATCGGCTATGATATGACTATAAGGTGTTGCAGTAGCCTTGCGGAATCTACTGGTCAATGAAGGTGAAGATTTTCTTGGGATTCTCCTGTCAGTTGGGGCACCATGGAGTTAAACAACTTTACCATATCAATTCAAGATTTTTGCTCAAGATATAACGCCAGTTGCTGCCCACTTGTAGGATCGGACAAAGTTTTCTCGTATGCATGTCATAATATGGACGTAGTTATGGAAAGGTATACACACAAGTTTAAACCAAGTTGAAATACTTAAATATTAGCACAAAAAATAGTTAACATTGATGCGCATTCATTGACTTAACTGGCTGCCAGTCTGCATCCCTCCCTGGCTATGTGATTCACGACGACAATAACTTGCCTCACAATGCATTGACCTGCCCCGGGTCGACGTACGCAAGCAAGGTGAAGCTTATCGTCAAACTGGATTTTTGGATGAAAACAGTTTTTTTTTCACCCGCTCCTTTATTTCGTCTCTTCTGCAAATCTTTTGATTCACCTCAAGTTTTCTCAACGATCATCTCACTGAATGTGAATGAGCTGGTGTCTTTCCCCGACACCGACAGTCACCTGCAGAATGTAGACGATGATAAATTATGGTCATCAGTATCATGACTTAACCCTACGGGCTCATCTCGTCGGACTAACGCATCTGTCACCCTTTCTCCGAACACCTCTCACAAACTACACACCATCTCACTATCTCACCATCTAAACTCACACTATTTCCTTTCCTCTCGTCCTACACACTCACTCTCTCTCTCTCTCTCTCTCCTCCATGTCTACGTACGTAGTTGGCCGTTGCTCATTTTTCTTTGGACTTCCACAATTTCTTTGAAAAACACTTTGTTCTACCGATTGTTCCAGCGAGAATTTTTGCAAAAGGATGATCCATGCCAGCAGTGACACTCGCAGCATTTCTAATTTATTCATTAAACGATTTTGCATATTAAGTATCTATGCATTTAGTCGATTTCATTACTGCAGGGCCAACATTTTGTAATGTTACCCAAACTCATGATGATGCTCCTTTACTTCTTTCAGAATGCCGATTGCCGATCCAGCTGCTATCATCACAAGTCATGCCATTAAAATGCCGATAAAAGCTACCTACCATTACCGTGTATTTCATTTGGTCTTTTTCCGCATGTGATTACCTGATAATCTATTATAACAAACAGAAGTTTATATATTTATGTTTACTGTTTTCGCTGTCTAATTAGTTATACGTATAGGTACATTTCCTTTGTTACTTCTTGTAACCGCAGGGTTAACAGAGAACAGCTTAATTACTAGTCCTGCTACTATGTACAAGTTAGCAATGCTTCATTTTCCATTTGGTATCCATTCCAGAGGCAAATCAATATTTATTTTGTTTCTGCAAGGTTTTTCATACTATGGATTAAAAGTGATTTAAAAGATCATTGGCATTCTCTATTTAGCATTCAAGTTAGCACTGATTTGATGTACTATCCTTTGACTGGTAATTACCCGTGACAATGTAGTAATTAACCACAAGCTAAAATTTACATGGTACAGAAAAAACTTGATTTAATTTTTATAGGCAATCTGCGAATCCTTCTTTGTCTACGAGTTCAACGTAGGATGAGGTAATACGAAGATGCTTTGGCATGTATGCAAAGTGAACAAGCTTACAGATAATCTGCATGTATAGCCGATAATTATTATGATCCACTATTTTCTGTCTTTCAACAGTTCATGGCTCTTTGTTTTTTGGTCAAAACTACTTTCTGGTTTACACGATATATAGTGTTCAGGTGTCTACTTTGTTAGAGCATAATATGTATCATGTGTGTGTTCAGGTCTACCATCGTTTCCCCATCTAGTTGTCACTTTTGTTTACGTCAAAATGTCATTAGATAAACACAGAACAGACATTTTAACACCACGACAGTTCTTCCTAATTTTCTGCTTTCTTCAAACTGTTATTTTAAAAAGCAGGACCATTTGCTATTGTCGATTTCGCTACCCATTTTTATCCTAATTGACAACTTTTAAACCGAGAAAATTGAATTACGGTATGAAAAGTTGTGCAGGTTCAAAATGTAAGATGATTAGATGCCTCTGAAAGTCAAACTGAATCTAAGTTGATTAATTGACGTCATTAGTCTAACATCTCAAACCCAACATGAATGATGGTGACAATGGCGGTTGAAATAGTCCGACCACCGCACTAAACTATGTTACACTGGAATGTGCGTTATGAAGTGGATTTATATTTTTCATCATTTTGAAATTTTACTCTTTATGAAGAATAAAAGTATTCAAACGGATTTTTACAAAGTATAGAAAGATTTATTACCCACTTTAGATTTAATCAACAAAAGGACAAACTTTTCCTAACCGACAACTTTGCAAAAATATAATACAGGATATTCATACAGAATATTACAGATTAATTTAAAATAAGCACCAGTTGTATCAATATTCTACTTTAAAACATATTGGCATTTCACTAAAATCGTGTACGATATTAGGTAATTATAATTATGGAAGTTAATTGTCTAGCACCATTTTCGAAGCATTCACAAAGGCAACATTTAGCAACAAATGTATAAAACTTTGCACGTTATAGACACCCGTTTCCAGATAAATAAATTATACATGAAAATTTTGTACATTAAAAATCAGTCTGTCTGGAAACGTTAAACGAATTTAGTTATTGAAGGATATTACAATGCATATTGAGTGATTTCAGTATAAATAATAGTGTGAAAGAAGACGTAAAATGTGGTCATAGTCCAGTAAAGGGCAAATGGAAAAACTGCATTGGACAAGGAACGGATAAAGCTCAATAATGCCTGGAAGTATCAATAATAACAAGGGTACAACTATGAGTATAATACCATTTGGCAGTTCTAATTTTGAAAGTAGAATTATCTTCGGTGGTGAATACTGTGTCTGTGACCGTGACCGTGACCATGACCATGAACGTGATCGTGACCGTGATCGTGACTGTAGTCGTGATCGTGGCCGTGGCTAAATTCATGGCGGTTGCCATGTTGTCCCCTGTGAGCTGGCCACCAACGTCTTCGGTAATAACCGGAAGGATATCCGAAAAGTGCATCCAAAAATGACCTTTTTTCCCTGATCATTTCAGCGTTGTTCAGTTCACCGGCAATACTTCCTTCTTCTCCTTCTAAATCTATCAATTGCGACTCCTGTTCGTACAGATTTTTTCCATCAGCGCTTGCATTACCCGTGCTGTCAGGGAATCCTAACTGTCTGTCTTGTCTGTCGACAATCATTGGCTTGACATCCCGTCTATTTGTTAGGTCTCTAAAAAATTCGACTAATGTATTGCTCCAATAAGCTAACATGTCCTCAATCTTCGTAGTTGGGACCTTCATTGGAGGCACAGTATGGGTGAAAATCTTGCGCTCCATTGGTGTTTGTGAGGCTGGAATGGGCCTCGTAGGAAGGGCAGTCGTTAGGTGAACAGCAATGACAAGTGCGACAGCAACACAAATCTGAGAGGACAGAAAAGAAATACACAATTTTTAGTACTTAAAATATGATAACTTTCACTGATCACGTAATACTGGCATAATTCCTTTAAATTTTATAGTTTGAGTTCTGTAGTTTAAGCTTTAATTGAAATTTTTGAGCGTAGAAATTTTACAACTTACCGTTCTAGCCATGTTTGAACGAAAAACGAAAAACTGAAGGTTCCAGTTGAAAATTTTGAATGTATTCCTCGTGTAACTTCTCCAAGTAATTATATGCGACTGAAAATTTCGAACTTTAACTTGTAGTTTAAGTATTTCAAACTCTCTGATCAAGCTCACGTCCTCAACTGAAATTTATTTCGAAAACCGTTGCAATTTATACTACAACTGGTCCCGGATAAATGCATCGGGAATCAATGATTATACATAGTTTGCCATGTCCCTTCAGTCTGATCCATAAAATCCTTTGAAGCCCCTTAACAGTCTTAACACTAATCTCTCAACCAAAACCAATGCAGCAGGAAACGGGAGTCTTGCATTCATATCTCTTCAGCATTTGAGTTCTGGAGAGGAATATCTATGTGACATTTGAAGAAAATAGAAAACAATATATTTGTCAAAATTGTTTTGACAAGTTTTCTGCCTTGATTTATGTAGAACATCTTGAAAACGTGAATTTATAGTCATAAATATCTCCAAAAGTCATTTCAGCCACTGTAATTGATATATGGCTTCCAAAGAAAGGCTGCATCCTTATCTGCTCCTGACTAATTTTAACCTAATAATGCTAACCACCAAACCCACACCCACAACCGCAACAACAAAGGACTTGCGACTAGTATCAACAACTACAACTACCTACATTTATTGAGCTACCCAACAATATTTCATTGTCAGGTCATTATTAAAGGTGTTGTATTTTTGGATTTATTGGGCTAGTCATGCAGGTGCACCTCGTAGGTGTCAATTTCTACAATCAATTAGTTCCAAGTCAAAGAAAAACACAATTTATCCCAAGATTTCATTTCATGTTTCATTCTTTTTTCAATTTTAAAAAATTTAAAACGAACCTGAATAGCTCTTCATTTCTTAGCATTGTCTTTCAGGCAAGAAGATTCTAAATGCCAGTTTGTTGTTGTTGTCCATGACAGCTCTTGCTACCGGGAATCCCGGATGTTGGATACACTTTAGGGATATAATTATCACAGGAGTTTTACAGACACCTGATTGTCAATAAATGTCAAGCATGACATTTGAAAAGCTTGCCCGACAGGAATCACAGTTGGAGCGGTTGGAGCACTGAAGCACACAATAGACATAATATCCATTATCAAGTCGTAAATAAGTCAGTACGTCACCACTGTCAATCAAATCAGCGTCAGCGCTCAAAGAAATACCTCGGATTTTGAAAATACCTCCGTCTAGGTACTGATTTACACATATTAAGTATATGTACATGCCGAATTGGTATTTATAATTATAATTATGCACCTACGTTGGTAGCGATTTCGAACCCGGCTGCTATGTGCGTAGGCATTGAAGTTCAAAGCGCAAATCCTTCTAATCTAAAATCGTGAAAATAATGATTCCGTCGAAGATTCAGATGCGTCTTAATGTTTTACCGCAGACTGGAGTTGCGTCTCTACATGCATTATTGCGTCGTCATAACGCGTAAACTTTGTGTGTAATCTGTAATTAAACATAAAATTTAAGCAGCGTTTCAGTGTAAGTACACAGGTGAATTGTAAATATTAATCAGTTAATCTTTTATCAGCTCATGCTAGACATTACGTACTAAGAACGATATGATGACGGTTGAGTGGGTTCACGAATTTGCTAGGCCATAGACCAGGTGAAGTGGAAGTGGAAGACTTTTCCCCTGTAATCTGAAACGTATTACTCGTCTCAAACGGAAAGCTGATTAGAGGTCATTGAATATAAAACAGTGTGGAAAATGATGCAATGTTTTTAATTGTCCGTATCACTTGTTTGAATCTTAATTGTATGTGGAGATAACCATGATCAGGGTAATAACATGTACGTTTGGTTTAGAATTATTTTATAAACTCGAGGAGGACTTGACTGTCCGATGATCTCGTCTCATAGTCGCAAACGTATACGTTCCTACTACACTTGATGCATTTCAATGAATCATGGATTACACATGACGATGATGGTGATGCTGAGAGAGAGAGAGAGAGGGAGAGAGAGAGATGAAAAACAAGGATGAACGAGCAAAACGACAAACTATCATCTGTACGGATAAGTTTTATTGTTATTATGCTTATGTAGTAATTACTTTAAACGAAAAAGGGATAGCTCAAATCTCAATTGCTAATAAATGCTTACTTCTTGCTCTTTCGCTTTCCAACCAGGCAGACAAAATATAGTATATACGTAGATATATTGTACGTAGAAAATATTTTCCAACTCTTCCAACTATTTTGCACCACAATCAGTGAAAAAACTTATATGATCTACGGTCATAGTCCAGCATCCATCATACTATCCCAACAGAAAGAAGTACATCTTGTCTTCTTTTTTCTCGTGAACTGCCATTTCGACGAATTGTAAATTGTAAACCTAGGTATAGAACTGTCTGTCTGCTGTCATGCATATCGCTTTAGCTATAACTATGTAGCAGTTTTGAACCCATGGCATCTCTTGTGTGCAATAAGGCGAAAGAAAAGAGAATAAGAGGAAGATTGTCAGCCACCGACCGAATCCCGAAGACCAGTTTATCCAGATTTGTGATTTTGCAAACGTACAGCAGCGTAATGTAAGCAAATGCAAGAGAGCCAAGAGATAATGTTAATATTGATGTTGATGAAGGTGCCCTTGCCTCTTCTTCTTCTTCTTCTTCTTCGTTTGTATCGTGTTCCTCGATTTCTGGTCATTTAATTTTCACATTTAAAAAAATCAAACGCTCAGCTGAGCCTGCAATGTTTCGAGTTATGGAGTTTCGTATGGAATGGTTTAGCAGGGTGAATCTTGCGTAGTTTTCTCATTTAATGTATTGTCTAGCGTATTTCTTACATAGACTACCTATAATACTTGTTACTGAATCGGAAAATAATATTATCTGTATCTTGACCCTTCTTCTATAGTCTTTTGAACCTTTTCCTTGCCTTTTAACTTGTTCGTCACTTCATCATAAACATTTTTATTTCAACAGTAGTATTGCTGCGCTGCAGTTAAAATCCCCGGACTTGTAATTTAATCACGGCTGCCGTTCCTGCTGGTACTCCTGCGTTGGTTGCTGCAGATTATGTGCAAAGTCAGCCGCGATTTGGATTTGCATACAAAGTTAAATTTCGATTTATTTTATTAGTGATAAAGTCGATGAACTCGCAAACATTTTACCCTCCAGTATCATGGAAAAAACCAAGAAACAAGAAACTACATTCCTCAAAGACAAAGCCTGGTCGTCGGTCAGCCAGCATTTAACAATAGTTACCGATGAAGCTTCTTCATCTCTCTCTCTCTAACAACTCGCTTCGTATCGTAGACGTCGACAGCTAAATACTTGATTTGATATTCAGTGTATCTGCATGAAGGAAAATGCGTGTGCTAAAATATTCACTTATTACATCTGCTCACTCTTTCGTTCCTCTGCACAATCAGAACGTATCCGCGACGCAGAGTAACTAACGACGTATCAAGTATGCACACTGTACAATCGCCAGTGGTCTTCCTTGGCGGTTTTACCATTTAATCTGCGGTCTCTAGCGATTTGTATGCACCACCACGTCTCGTCTCAACATGATGAGTTTGAGTATAAATCAAACAAAATAATTGTAAAGTTCACAAATATGCAAACCACGAAGTAAGTAGTTGTCGGTGGTAGTCTAAGTAAGTAGTCTCTGCATCACCATCACCATCAACGTCGACCCTTTTCATTTTCACCTGTAAAAAAATCTACCTTCAGTTCTCTCCACTATTGACTTGCTTCCTCTAATCCCACAGATTTTCCTATAGCCGGTAGCAGTCCAACATGTTTACTCCTCCCCGTTGAACTTTCAACCTGGGATGAGTTCTCGAGTTCATTGTTGGCTACAATCAGCAACATCCATCTGAAATAATTATTGATCTGATGAAAAAACAGGAAAAAGCTCGAACGTGGCAATGGCAGAGCCACCTGACCATGCAACTTCATGATTTTCAAGTCAACTGGTTCGCCTGACAAACCAGTCTTTGGCGGTGGAACGAAGAACAGAAGCACCCTTTGCACTCATTTTTGACAGGTATACGTCGACTATTCAGACATTTGTTCAACTTCCTGTATGCTAGCCTTCTTCAGGTACTTCAAATTTTACACGTAACCTCAATAGACTCGGTTTAGTGAATAAAAAATTATTTTTTATTTTCCTCAACCCTGTCAAAGACTGGATGAGTACTCGTTTTTCCTAATTGTGGTTCAGTTCAGCTGATGTGTCGTCATTTCTTCGGAATGGAGAATTCCAACTCCATCGTTAACAGTTAGCCTTCGTCATACTTTAGGAATATTAGTCAGATGCTTGCTCATCACCAGTTCCAGTATTTCCAGTTCCAGTAGCTGATGAAACGGTTTCTGTGTGAAGTTGTCAGCCGACTTGTTACCGGCAAAAAACTACATGTCTGAAGCAGGAAAAAAGAACAGTTATGTATGTGTGTAGGTACCTAATGTTTTGATCAATGTAGGAAAACGTTTTCAAAGGTCAAGATGTATGAAATACTTTGATGATCCAGGATTCCTGGGAATGTGGCTGAGTATGTCTGGAAGTCCCGTTATGGAATTGTTGACTTTGACTGAAAATATGCAACGGGATCAACAAGTGATGTAAAGACACTAATACTTGTGAGAGAGTTACAGTGACCTGACCTCCCTAGTATGATCTACTAATACAGTAAGACGGATGATGCGTTGTGATGGCATAATTATGTGCAGGACGAATTAGCAAGATGGAAGATGATCAGATGATTAATGTTTGAATATTTCCTACTATTAATGAATGAATAGTGCGTGCCGAGTGCTAAAACTACGATGCAAACATGAATGATAATAATGTGCGTCGGTAATTGACCATCGAATTTTATGGGGACAACAATGAATTTGTATTTTTTGGTCATCAATGATCAACAATGAAAAGAGAAAATAAATTAATGGGCATCGAATAAATTAGATAACAATAGGAGCCTTTCGTCTATTCCTCGTATCCACCGTATCCACCGTAGCCTCCATAGCCACCGTATCCTCCTTGACCGCCTCCCCAGCCGCCGCCTTGACCTACAGAGAAACACATTTCGGTTTTTATATTGCTTGTTTTTAAAAAATGATAATCACTTTTCACGGAGTATTAATTTGACTCGAAAGTATATTTAATGTCCGGGAAAATGAGAGTGCTTCGTACCTCCCCAGCCCCAGCCGCCTCCGCCTCCCTTCTTGATTGCCTTCTTCTTAGCTTTCTGGGCTTTCTTCTGGGCCTTCTTCTTAGCCTTGGCCTTCTTCTTATGGGCTTTCTTACTTCCCTTGCCGCCTAGAATATAATTTCAAGCGTTAATCGGTGTTTTTTTGACGGTATTGTGAAATAGTATGAAGAAAACTGGACTAAATGTTTGTAGTATCGTTAAGAAGGTCGTTTGACTGCCATAACTATTTATTAGAAATGAAAGGAATGTGAAATGAATTACCTCCATGGAGGTGGTAGCTGCCCCAGCCGTAGCCCCAGCCTGGAGAGTGATGAGAGCTCACGCCTTTCCATCCATAGCTATTATGGGGATGATATCCGTACCTGGAAAGTAACATTTAAATTATAAGTTAAATCATTTCAATGAATGAGTGCATCTTCCGGAGTGCTTCCAGAAGCTGATTCGAAATCAGTCAGTTTCAACAAAACTTGAAAATCAATTTTGATTCAAAATTCTATATTACCTGATGTACACAGGCCGGAAGAGGAATTCAGAAGGCTCTAAATCGCTCTTTTCTCCTTCCGTTTGAGCGTAGACAATCGCTACAAGGATTGCTACGAGAGCACCGCAAGTTGCCTGAAAATTTCAAAATAATGATAAGATTAGCTCTGAAGTACGGTGTAAAATTGCTTAAAGACGAATGAAATTTCGATAGTGACAACTGCTCAGACGAAATTCGGCAAGAAAGTGAAAAAGTTGTAGAAAATGCGGTATTGTTTATGCGAAGGTCTTTTTTGTTTCTACTATTGTGTGTTGGGGTAAGAAGAGAAGTCAATGAACGGATAATGGCTTATTGTGGCATATCAATGATGATGTTTGGAAGAGTGAGTCCAATATACAGAGCCGGAGCGGAATACAGCTTGTAGAACCGGTTTTGCAAGTCTGAAGCTCAAGTTCACTGGCATGAATTGAACCTGAATGGAATGGTACGCCACGTTGACCATTTCATGGAACTTTACAACTATTTCCCTGCTCTGTCTGGGCTGCGCTCAACCTGATCATCTTCTCAAATCCTTTTGTTAAATTTTTCATGAATTTTCAACAAAATTTTGAAATTAATCAAACAAAGGGATAAATATCCGATTTCCGTTTCCAACCATACTTCACTTTTGTCTTGCACGGGGTATGTATTCTCCAAGAGGTATTTGATTTTGTTGAAAATCACAAAAAAAATATCCAATTTTTTGATTTGAAGAGATGAGAGAGTACGATTCCAAACTTGGTCGAAAAACGATGTCACAATAAGCCATTTCCTCTCGTTTTTTCCTCGCTTTTGAAAAAAAGAATCGGACCAAAACTCGAAATGGGGAATCAAGTCAGTGATTTAGCTGGTTCACAATTTTCTGTTTTCTGGCGCCACTCAACTCTGAACACTATTGCCGATGTTGGTTTGTAAGGCAGGCAGTATAGACTTGGAAATCGACGAAATTTCAAGAATTTCAATCCAAATTTCGATAAATTGACTGAAAACTGAGGCCACGATCGAAATTTCGGTAGTAAAAACGAAAAAATGTGTATTTTTTGAATGAAAATGTGTAGTAGTTTGACTTTGTGAGCTTACCAAATACTTGATCATTTTGTAATATTGAACCCCTGTTGGGGTGATTAGTGAAATAGGATTACAACTAAAGCTAACACTGAACTATCCTCTCAAACGATCAGAGAGGAATCATGCTGAAAACTTCCAAGTTCTTCTTTATATACGCCAGGTCAAGTTCTTGAACTCGGTCGAGAACAGATTAAATTATACGAAGAGCACACCAAACCAGACCCGGAGTACAATCATCTACTCGTGCAAAGACCTTAAACCTGTTTCTCAGATCAAATTTATTCCGTCTTCTACTTCTTCTACATCATCTCTTCTTCTTGGTCACTCTTTTTTGCCCCAGTCAACTCCACTCACACATTGTGTCCGTCCGGCCCAGGCAGTTGTCCATTCCGTCCAACTATCTACCTACCTACCCAGTCCTATAGTTGTATATACATAAACGGCCAAGTTATAAGAATGAACGAAAGACCAAACTACTAACTACCCCTTCCATATCACATAGGGCAGCGCCTTGTCTTCCTTTAACTTAATCTCCACTATCCGCGGACCCACTCACCGGTGTCATGTTCATGTTCTCCTTTGCTGACAAGGAACAAGCACGTAGGTACATGGGCACACAAGTACCTCCATCCTTCATACACATACATATCTGTAGCAATAAAGAGCATTGCAATCATATCATAACATTCCTCAACTTTACTCGCCAACCGATGAGCATCTCCGCTCTCTCTCTCCCTCGCCCTCTCTCTCTCTCTTTCTCTCCTTCTCTCTTTCTGTCTAGCTTAATCATGAATCATGATCTATGGCACATCTAACGTCCAACAAACGGATCATATAACAATTATATTATTATATAGACAGAGAACAAGAAGTCGTTAATACATATAATCAACTTCCAGCCATTGACACCGTCTCCTCCAAACTCTTGCTCTAAAATTTGGAAAATCTTTCTCGAGTTCGTTCCTCTTTCTCTCCTCACATGGTACAAAATTTTATATTCACTTAAAGATGTGTAGTTAAGCAAAGCATTTACTCGACGGCCTCAAGTCTTGAGTCAAGGCCTAGTCAGTTGAACATCATTATAATCTCATGGAATAATCAACAATTTTCATCAGTATCAAAGTTATCCTTCGGTTTTACTCATTCCTCATGCCTCTGCCATCATTCCATTTCATTTCGCCGAAGTATGAGTGTGTCCGTTGGCCTGGGCCTCATGTTCTGTCGGTAAAAGGGCAATTTTCTCGATATCATCAATTTCCTTTTTTTCATCTCTCTCTCTCTCTCCGTCTGTCTCGTTGTCTCTCTCTTTCTCTCTCTCCATCCTGACATTACACATATTTGAATGAGGTACATGAGGTGAATTGATGCAAATTCCACAAATATTCACGTTCAACTCATTGAGGTACATGGATTGAGTGTATACTAATGTGTACTCGTTACAATTAAACCGATATTATAATCATCCTGCTTCATTTCTTACAGCGGTAGAAACAAGTAGACATAATTATATATTAATGTCTGTACTGTACAAAGTAACAGCATGTTTTACAGTTTACAGTTGAGTTGGCTTGGCTTGGCGAGAAGCCAAACTTTCCGGAAAAGAAGCATGAATACTAAAATTCAGGACACTTGATTTGACTGGGACTTGAGACACTTGGCGTTATAGCACTTCGAACAACATTGACCTCGACTCGTCTTGGGCACAAGTTTTCCTCCTCTTTTGAAAAGTCATCATTTGGGTTTTTCAGAAATGCGTTCAAGTAGGTAATGCTTTGGCTTTGCTTTTATTTATGACTGTCTTTATAGACAAGGATATTATCTAGACGGTTAGTAGATGTTGATTCATTCATACTTTCAAGTCTTTGTCTCGCATGCATCTGATTAATGTGTACCGGAGGCTTCATTTCACACCATTCACCATTTACCACTGATTGGAATTCTAGTTAAGTTGCAGTTTGTCATTATGTGGGGAGTCCACATGGATGTTGATGTTGGACAAGCGTGACAAGTCTTCTCTCTTCTGTTGACCCATTCTTCTTACCTGTGCTTTGCTCTTGAATAATCGATTGATGACGCGTTCTTGAATCTTGCGCTCCATTATTCCTTTCGTACGTTACCTAGTATTCCTTGCTGTGTCAAATGAATGACCGTATAACTTTTTAAAAGACCATTAGATGACCACCAACCATCCTCATCCTCATCCTGTTCATTTCTTCTTTAGTCTTTACCTCAGTTACTCAGTTTTACTTACCTCAATACTCGAGATTATCCACTTCCAGTCAATCTACTCTATTAACAATGAACAATCAAATCAAGGCTACATCCTATCTGTACACTAGATACGACTTACAAGTCTAATTCCAATTTATTATAAGTCCAAGTCCACCTGTCTAGCTGTCTACGGCTAACCAAACCACCAAACCACCACCATACCATTCATAAGAAAAAACCATTGTCTGACAATGTAATGATAGCATAGGCCATAAAATTACCTCAAATTCAACTATGTGGTCAATAATTCATAATTATTGTAAAATGCTCATTTTTGCAACAGTCTTTTTCCGAGATTTCTCTAGGTGATAGAATATAATTATTTCAATTTTAGTAATTTAGTTAATTGCATCCATGTAACAAGAATACTGAATAAAAAGCTAAACGGTAAAGCCAATACAGAGGCAGACATACCTAGACAGCAAATGAGGACATTACGATTTTGAATGGTAGTGAGTTTATTAAAATACAAATTGAATTAAGAACTAAAGGAGGACATGAACATGACCAAACGGGAAGAAAAGAAAGATGTTTTGGAGTTATGTTTACGGTTCATGAAACTAAAGAAAAAAGAAACCCGTTTAAATTATGTGTCTGACTTGACAAATCATTATCTTCATATCGTTCGAGGAACAAAGCAAGTACAGTTTATTCAATCCCCTCAACATCAACCAAGAAGATCAAAAGTCACGATTTTTAGTCAGTCTAATCTAACCAAACTATATGAGTGTGTAGCTTGGCTTCTTCAACTTAATCACTTTTCTTGTAGGTATATACCAAAGAAAGCAAAACCCATATACCAACCACTCATTATATGCGTTTCAAGTTGTGAACTAATCAAGGACCCTTGATTTCCTTTTCCTAGATCTGAATTTCTTAATTACTTTTGTTTGATGTGGCTCAGACGAGAGACGAAAAATGTAGAGATATGTACTGATGATCATTCAATGGCAAAAGGAAGAAAAAACTCAGACGAAACAATGTGCCTGCTCCTGCCCATGTTTGGCCAACCATACATACCTGCATAGGTATACACGAATAATCCGTACAAATGCACATAAAATCCTAAATTATGAGAGTTTATTAGCCTTTACAATTTTTAGGATGTTTCGTTTAAGTACTTAAGCTTGGTTAATTTTAAGACGAGTGTCCTTACGCATACCTAGACATATTTAAGAAGGATTCAATTTGTTTGGTAAAGTCGGGTCAATAATGCAAAAGTTGGACACATACTACAATTGACTGAACGAATAGGAACAAAAAAGCTCTGCAGAAAAACAACAGTAAAGACTGCATTTTCGAACTGGATGCCACATAAAAAAACAGAATCACTGTGAACTTGACCGGCAGCAAGTAGCTGTTGACTGTTCTACCCAATAAACTATATCAAAATAAAATGAATTCGTAATGAATAAAATAATAATATGAATTTGTCTTCTTATCAGTTGTACAGTATAGATTCTGCCAATAACTTTAAAAGCCGATGGAGCTGTAACATTCTATTTTTACAGTAAGTAACTGTACCAAAAAACAGTATCAAGAAATCAAAACACAAACATTTTGACTTGTAAAATCTACTAGGCTTCGTTGTTTTGCAAGAAATATAAATTATTGCATCATCAGATCAGATGCTACCATATTGACCTAAAGATGGAAAACTCTTCTTATTTTTTACACGGTGGAGATAAAAAATATTGTCGTTTTTATGTAAGATTACTGTACACAGGCTGATGATAATAAGAAGAAGATTCATATCTATGTAGAGGTTTTCAATGTATTTACTTATCACCACTGGCAGACCGTTGTATGTACATACATAGATTACCTATACTCCTAATAATGATAGTATAGATGCACGGAGGTGTAAAAACTATTTTAACTGTCAATTGGAAAATGCTGTAGTAAAGATCATCATTCTTCATACGCATCGTTCAACACTATATGCACAAAAACACAAAGCATGACAGTAAAGTTATTTTTCTCTACGCTCGAAAACAGAAAGCAAAAGTGCTGTAATTTATCGCTGAAGGCGTGAAGCAAAAGCTGTCTGGAGGTTTTCCATTCAGTATTCAACAACAATGTGTAGTCCTTAAGTTCATGTTCCTTCTCAGCAGCCTGTTGAAACTATGTATCTTCAGTAAACGCACCTTTGGTTTTATTTCTTTACCTGTATGAGATGATCATTAAAGGAGGGTAATATGAAACTTTGTAATGAAACTTGACATCAAGATCAACACAGCTATTCAGTGTCTGATTTTTTGAACGATTAGAAAGATTTATTTGTTGTGACTTGAAATGACTTGATTTAGCACGGCATTATTTGAGCTTCGAACCGGTTAAATTAAGTTGATAATGTGGCAAATATTGGAAAGATGTTTAAATTGTTCTGGATATGTATCGGGGCTTAACGTTTGCATTGCTGACTATTTTTGTATTGCGATTATTTTCGCTGAAGAACACTGAAAAGATTATCAGCTATCTTTGAATTTTATGTCGAACAAACAAGTGCATGATGAATAGTGTGATTAAGCTTTGTAATTTCTGCAATTTCTTGTTTCTATTTCAGTTAAGAATCAGCTGGGGAAGAAATATTTACACTCATTAGTCACAATTTCTGATAAAATATGCTTTTCGGTGTGCATTCCAATGTCACCGACGTTCAACGTTTCGTGATTATAATTCATAGTGTTAAAAGTTGCATCTAAATGATATAAATTATGTTCCAAAGCCTTATTAAAATTAACCTTTATCTTCTATAAGTTTATTTGTAAAATCATTAACTTACGGATTTCTACATCATCAAATTCAGTGGTTATTTCTGTTACCCACCAAAAAACGAAATAGAAAGTTTACAAAGAAATAATTATCAAATTTTACAGCTTATACTGTTGTATTTTTAATCATGGGTATGCAATTTGTGCTAATTCTTTACCCTCAATATTCATCAAGTTAGCTTAAGGTGAGGACAGCTTCATGCTTCAGAAAGCTGATAAATTGAATCAGGCCTTGCCCTTGAACATGCATATTTCAAAATGGTTTAGTTCTTTCAAGTAAGTACTTCTGTTTTGTCTGTTTTGTGAATGAAATTTGAAAGTGGAACTTTTCATGATTTCTTTGAAACGAGTTTGTTTCAGTCTTGATCACTTTGATTTTCCTGATCCGGGTTGGATCAAGTTTGAATAAATTGACCTATAGTTGCAGTAGCTTAGTTTGATTTTCAACTTCTCATTATCACGCATTGAAAACTGATGATATACATACAAAATGATGGAAACCAGAACCCGTCACTCTTGTGTGGCTACGCTTATAGCTTAATTTAATTTTAAGAAACACCTATACCTCGCTTTCACTACATACAACCAGTTCACAGAATGAAATATATGGCACACTGTCAATGTCAATACAAAAATGTTGGTGCTTTAAGGTACTACATCACCAAGTGCTAGGTTTTTCTACTCAACAAATGCATAACGCTTGCAACTAATATCCAATGCATTTTCTTGTCAACGGGTATCTTAATTAGTAATCGCTTACATTTACTGTCTAACTATCTACAATCACGCCATAAATTATACACGCTTAAGATACATAGTTTGGTATTGCAACCTGTAAACGAATAATTATACTGTTGTAAACAAGCCTAGACAACTGCATTTTCGTTTGGTATATAAGGCCTGCGTTCATACTCCCTTTTGCTTTTCAGAAGCAGTCATTGTCAACGCTTGTACTTGTCATGAAAATTCAATTGTAATACAAGCCAGACAACATACCATTGCCCACTCAGAATTAGCGTTAACAAATTTTAGATCTAGTCAAAATTTTAGATTTGAACTTCAGTACATAATTGCATTGATTGGAGAGATGTCTTAAATATTGTTAACATTGCAAAATTATTAGTCATTCGAGTTTCGGTTTAAAAGCAAAGCCGTTATTTTAAAGTACATAAGATGTACTTGTGGTTTTTGCATCCACGGGAGTATTCCAATGACCGGTACCTATTACCTCATCAACTGAACGGCGATTGCGATTATAGCGGTTATCAGTTCTGCACTTCAAATCACCCGCTGACTGTAAAAAGTAGATGGAGTTTTGTAATTACAATCATTCACTGTCTGTCTGTACTATAAGTACGGTGTTAGTGCCTTTCTTTCCAGACAAAATGCATATGCAATTATACTCACACAATAAATACACGCATTTATGTTATTCTTGTGATGTCTTATTTCTGTGAGTCTTTAACCGGCAATATATTTAAGGTCAGTGTGTTTCACACCTACATGTCATTTCAAAGTTTCTACACTTCTTTGTTGTATTACAAAATGCACTGCATTTTTTGTACCATTGTCTCAACTATGCATCTAAATCAATCTGTGATTGTTTCAAAGTGTACATACACAATACCAGTTTTATGAGCTCGTCAGACACCATCGAGACAAGGCAAAGCCGATGATATACATTATTTATGTTGTGAGTAAACTCAGTAGCTTCCATCCCATAATCCAATCTTATTTTCGCTCTTGCTGTTTAGAAAATTTTCTGTTTGATTATTAAATTAACATCAGGAATCAAGATTGAATTGTTAAAGGTGCGCTTATTATGTACACAATATGCACGACAAGTTTTGAAGATTCAGAAAAAAAGGAGTGATCAGACGGTAGACGTCTATTCTTATATATACCTATCTATGGTATTGGGATATAGGGGTGAAAACACAGAAACTGGATTTTTGTAGAACTGACTGTGCTGAAAACACAAGTGCAATTGGAATTCAAATAAATAAACTGCTTTCAATCAGTCTTAAAAGTAGCTAAGGACACCGCATTTGGCCGATGATAAGCATCGCTGAAGAAATATCAATCTAATGGTTGGGATCTGCCTTTGTGAATTTAGCTTTACGTTTTTATTTCAAGTTTTAGCAAATTAGGAGAATGGTTGCGTGTAAAATTATTGATTGTTGATATTCGTGCCGATTTGTCATTATTAATATGAAAAACTAAAACTAAAATGTTTCGTCTCGTTCTTATACCTACACTCCATAGATACACATATACTTCTTCATGGCAGTTTTCCTTTAAAAAGAGTCCTCATGTCTTGAAATGTTGCAAAGTAAACTTTATTGGTTGATCATTGTGTTAACTATCAGGAAAACTCGTTGAACTACTAATCCTGGGTGGGAGAACTCGGTATTTCTAAAGCATTGTACTGTGACTGTGAGCACTAGAATCATTTCTATTCTTTCTAGACTTACTTTTCTACGCGTCTAGTGGATGTGAAGCCGCAATACCCATAAACAACTGTCTGGAGTCTAGACACCAAAGTTACACTAGTACTAGTACGTTAATAAACTTGAAAAATAATCACGTACAAACTCTGCGTTTTAAACACAAATCATATATTGTAGGTGGAGTTATTGTTACCTCATTTAGTATTTTATGAATTTAGAATTTGAAAATTAATTGAAGAAATACGAGTAACCATTGCATCGGGCAAATAAATTATTCCCATCTGTAAATTCATTCTGTAACACAAAAACTGGTGTTAGTATAATCAAGTGCTATAAATTATACTCAAACTATACAGTAAAGCAGTATATAACAGCTTTTACTTATACCCACAATTATCAATATCAATAATTTGTAAGGAAATAAATTGTTCTTATCGTAGGCTCTCTCTCGTTATTCTCGTTTAATCGAAATACTTATACATTC
The DNA here is from genome assembly GCA_036851915.1 of Ptenothrix huangshanensis. NCBI lineage: Eukaryota > Metazoa > Arthropoda > Collembola > Symphypleona > Dicyrtomidae > Ptenothrix > Ptenothrix huangshanensis. The sequence continues at coordinate 29,463 of JAAXYX010000497.1, forward strand.
GTATTCCTGTTTGATTCGCTATAATCGAACTAGATAACTGTAAAATTTAAACTACCTGACCTAAGCCAATGTTTCAGTTATAATCCCTACGAGATTTCTATTCCATTTAATATAGTTTGCAAGCAGTGGCTTCTGAAACCAATTTTCAATAGCTTCATCTATATGCCTAGCTCATCTACAACAGGTTAACAACTGTACCGGTACTTATTATACATCCATATCTTTTTCTGAATGAAGGAATTTCTGATACTTTGTTTGCGGCACTGATATGACAACTTCCAAAAGACTTCAAAATTACGAAGCAATAAGATCAGTTCCAAATTGAGTATGGGGGGAATTTTATACATATTGTATGTAAATAGATGCAAGAAAGCTTTCAGAGAGAACGATGAAGCTTACAATAGTCGCTTCTATGTATACACGTATGGAGAAACATCCATGAGCTTTTGTTGAAGTTCCCTTTTCCGTCAAGTGGAGCCGTTCATTCATTCACTCATTCTTTTTTATGATGACTGCGACAGCTGAAATTTTGTATGAATCTTCTCTTTTACAGGGATAGTGATTATTTACACTTTTATTACATTGAAGATAACATGAGTTTATTGTTTATAATACATATACCTACACGACTAATTGGTTTACTATTAGTTACATGAAAATGAATTTGTACCTACACTGATTTTATTTTAAACTTACAAGGTAATTATGCACATTGACATTACTTTACAGGCAATAATGTTCATATAGTTATATCTAGGACTTTGCTTTCACCCTTATCTTAATCTTTCCCCTTTCTTCCGAAGAGGATAGATTAAAAATAAAAACTCTTGGAATAATTACTTTGGAAACACTTAAACCTTGTCTTATAAAAAAGCATAACATAGGTGAATTTGGAAAACATCCAGGCTGCAAATTGGCGTTAGTAATAAGAAAATGTTAGCAACGTAGTGATGAGGTCGAGGACCGAAGACCACAGCATGAAATCGATTACGTTTAGGTTTAGACAGCATTATGAACTTCCAATCTGACGGTTTTCCCACTAACGACGGATTACATTCTGGAGGTTTCCATCTACACCGACGAGCTACTGGCGAAGCTCACTAACACTCAATGCAATGGAAGTCATTTATTGGCTACGGCAAAAATATTTTTGTGTTTCCCTCTTCTTTTCGGAACCTGACTTATTGTAATAAAATAATTATATTACAATAATTAAGCACTAATACAAATATAATGATAGCATAATTCCGTCCCTGATTATTTTGTCGCTGGATGTAAGAATAAAACATTTATATTTATTGCATAAGTATATCGTCGTTGAAGGTGCAAAAGTTAACATCCTCTCAGAAATCCCATAACGTTACGAAAAAGATGTTAAGTTTTGCACCTTCAACAGACGATATACATCTTGAACGTTTTGATACTGTGCTTTTTTTAACTTGGCGGTTTCAAAAATATCCAATTTTTATAAAGATTTGAAGCAGTTGATCTTAAAGCATGTGCAAGTGTATCTTGGTAGGTTTGCAACAGAAAATGCAAATGGAGTAGAGTGTGTACCTATAGACGTCATGCATGATGAGAGAATGAAAGCCTAAACGATATGCGTAATTTACACATCAAGGAGAAAATGAACTCCAGATTCCAGTACTTTTTAATGCCTTCATATTACAACGAATTGGAATTTTTTAGTGTCTTGAGGGAAGTTTTTCTATTAGTAATTTATGGGAAAATTCCAAGTTGCAAGGTATAATTAATTAGAATTACAAATGCGTAGGTACTACGACGGACGTATGTACATACACCACAAAGTTGGAAAAAACCAGCAATCTTGTTGATGTTATCATGTACCACGTTTAAATACTACCTTTCAATCTAGTCGCATTAAAATAAGTTACGGAATTAATTATTATATTAGGAAAACGGTTGTAATTTCATTTTTTATGAATTTTTTGAAGTAATTCGCAATAAAATATCTGCCGAAATCCATGAGTTAAGTTTTATGTATGTGTCTTCATTTATTTCACACTTGTGATAAAAGCAAGATAAAATGAATCTATCGGCCTGTCAGAAAAACTTATGCTTTTAATTACGCAGGACTGTGAAAATGACTATTCCATCAACAACTATCGCATAAAATCGTATGCTAAGACGTAGAAAATGTGTCCACACATCGTGAAGAAATAATTATCAACGAAACGTGTTATCAAATGTGATTAGAACAATAATCATGCTTGGACTGCCATCGGTTGGTTTTACAGACAAATCTTGGTTAAATTTTCCGTACACATCTGCGTGAAATACGCAGGAAGGTGAGAGTAGAGAGCGCCAGGAAAATGAGATGCTGTGGTTTCAAACACTTGTAAGCAAATTGCAATCTTATGTTGTGGCTTTAGCAATATAAAGAAACTTTAAAAAGAGTTCAAAAGTAATGAGATGACACAGGCGATTCAATCCAGTTTGAGTTGAAAAAATCTTGATTGAAAGTTGAAGTTGATGCTGTGAGAAAGATTGAACTTGAAATCGATGCATTTTTTGATATTGAGTACAAATTAACTGTATTAAGCATAAAGATACATAAATACTATTGAATAATTCAGCATCCCATCTAATCGTGAATCGTCAATAATCATACCCGCTGTACCCGTTCCCCAATTGCATATGTACAAGCTATAGTATGCACATATTGTTGTAGTAATAGTTGTATGTTACTTGCGTACCTACACGGCAGAATATTGTACAGTAATTATGTGTAAGACTTATCGTTAGAAGAAAGAAGTTTTAGTGCCACATAGCTTTAGGAACTTCAAATGACATATGCATCGATAGCCTGTTTAATCGTCACGCCACTAATGTACCTACTAAGGATGGATGTGTAAGGTATAATTTGGTAGGGATGTTTCGAGATGGGAGAAAAGTTGTAAGATTTCTAAATGATGAGACTCAACGTAGGTAGGTTGATTTAAATCCCAGACTTGTAACTCAACAAGGTAAAACAAGAATGGGGTAAGTCGCGCATTTATAATGATATGTGTAGGTAAGTAAGTAGAAGCTGCCGGTGCATATGTATATGAAAAGACGTGTATTTTGCCAACGCCCAACGGTACAGAGGATCGTTATGTTTAGATAATTGAACTAACCAGGAAAGAGCAAGTATTGGAATAAATAGGTAGATGCCTACTCATGTAATTTATAAATACACATATGCATACAGTTGATCCAGTAGTACAACTATAACCAGTTTTTTCTTTGTTGTTATGTAACGGTTTTATCATACCAACATGAAATCACGAATTTCTTACCCTTTTGTAAGTAAACAAGAGTACAGCTGTGATACACAAAAAAAACACTGAATGAAATGAATACACTGGAGGTCGTCCAAGACGACTTAAACCGCATTTTGAGCAAGAATAATAATCTTTTATTCTTTCTTTTATTGAGTATGTCAAGTGGAAGACATTTGTAAGAAGTGAGACCCCTGATTGTTTTGTAAGACCCCAACATACATGGCATTTATGCTGAGGTAATGTCAACAGTTTTAATAAATTAAGATGGCAGCGCATTGACGTTAACTGCCGCAGGGACTAACTGACTGTTTGCGATGTTTTTTTAAGGGAAACCGGCATTATTTACTCCACGTCTTCAGCGTAGCTAGCAGCAAAGTTGCGGGTATAAGGGAAGGGTTGATCTTCAGTGTAGACAACTGGTTCAACACCTTCGACTGAATCTTCAACATCAAGGATTCTGGCAGTCTGGACTTCAGCAGATGAAAGACTGGTTCGCTCATAACCTCCTTGCCATGGGTCTTGCCATCCTATAGAATTAATTATTAAACAAATATAATTATTACTAGAAAAATTCTAGATGGTTCTTCAAGCGCGAATTTCCTCTGGACAGATATGCATGTATGCCTACCACCGTAAAAAAAATAACCACATGAAAACGGAAAGTTTACATACCCCATCCTTGTCCACCGTGTCCGCCTCCATGTCCGTATCCTTTCTTATGGGCCTTGTAAGCTTTCTTGCTGTAGCCGCCGCCGCCGCCGCCCCATCCCCAACCGCCACCGCCTCCGTATCCGCCACCGCCACCACCACCTCCGAATCCACCGCCACCACCGCTACCCCAACCTGGAAAAGATTAATTAAGATTCACATTTAGAAATCGTTTTCAAAAATTAAAATTAAAATTTCAAATTTCGAAAAAGTCTGCACAATAAAGAAAAAATATTGAGGTAGTTTTTTAGTCGGGAAAAAGTGGATTGTGACCATGCGCTTAAATATCATAACAAAAAATTCAAATATTGCAATACATTCAAAATTTTAAAATTTGAAATGTATTACAAGAAAGTGAACAATAAGATTTGTAAAAATAATAAAGCTCACCGTCCCATCCCCATCCGGGTGATTCAAAGTGACCTCCTGAAATATTAAATAATAATTGTAAATAAGTTGTATGTTTACAGATACAGTGAGTAGAAATTAGAGCGTGAGTAAAAAATTCAGACTGATTTTTACAAATTCGCACCTGGAAGATGAATGTGTTTTTGAGGTTGTGGCCATCCCCAGCCACCGCCGCCGCCATAGCCGCCGCTTCCTGTAAAATATCAAATATTTGCACTTCAGAAACATGTCTATCAAGAATCGCTTATCTTGATTATAGTACATAACTAAAGTTAAAAAGCTGTAAAGTTCTTTCAGAAAATTACAGCAAATATCAAAGTTTTCTGAATTTAAGAAATCAATGAGAGATGAGTCTTACCGTGACCGCCGTGGTAATGGTGAATGCCGTGTCCACCGCCGCCGCCACCCCAACCCCATCCTTTCTTTGGGTAAGTGATGAAGACTGTAGTGAATCAAATTCGAAATTTTATTTTATGACACTTGAAAATTTCGAAAATGGACTGTTGTTCACAGGAACCAAAAATTTAGTTATGAAGTATACTTACCGGTTTCAATTGGTCGCCTCTTTGGCCATCCCCAGCCACCTCCCAAGAGAAGTCTGCCGTCACGCTCTGTCTCTGTAGCACTAGCAGCGGCCAAGCAGGCCACGACTACTCCAAGAATCTATCACAAATAAAAATGATATTAGGTAATGAAAATCACTATTGCAGTGGCTAAAACACACAATTTTTTTAAACAGAAAAGGATTCAAAAACGAATTCAAAATCGAGTTGAAAAACGACTGAAAATTCAGTAGTAGATTTAACAAACTATTGGATAAAAATAAAATCGAAATTGATTACTATAAACGAATAAAATATTTTCAAGTAGAAGAAAACACTTGGAAATTACGAAATGTAACTTACGAAGTAGGGTTTCATGGTGAACACGAAAAGGAATTCACCAAAATGAACGCTGACTTAAAGAAGAAATCACAATAAAAGCTGATTACGGAACTGAATAAAAGTGAAATGAGATGGAGTGTTGAGATCTCTTATATAGCCACCAGGATGAGAAACGAGAAACTCGTCCTTAAGAATGGCCGGGAGCAGCAAGGTGCAAGGTTGCAGATAGGAGGAGAATCTTGAGACGGGAGATGTAGTGGAGGATCAAATCAAGGAGTTTAGCTGATGTAGATGAATTGAGGATGGGCCCACGTTGACCGTAGTTGGACCCAAAGATACGGGGAAAAGTTGAGACAACAAAAAAAATCGTCTTGTTTCAAAGCATCTTGGACTGTGTAGTGAGTGTTCGTGGTCGTACAAAGACATGAGAAAGGTCAATGAACTGGCAGTCTTAAGTCAGTAATACAAAGAAAAGTTCTGGATCGGCAGGTCAAGACAGGAATTAAAACCACAATCTTTTACGTATCTTTGACTATTTGAATCCACTATTTTCTTGAACCTACCTTCTCGTTCAGTAACTATTATTTCCACTTGAGTCTTGTTATCGCCGAATCCATACAAACTATGGCTACACAGTTTTACTTTAAAACAGCATACTCATCAAACCTGTTTATAATAGTTTGCTAACTACAGGTTCAGAATTGTAATATTGTATTAACTTGATTATTCAATAAATACAACGTTTGACGCTTCCCGATTTGAATTTCAATTTTCCAATCATGTATGTATACTCAACGTTTATATATGTACCTATCCAACATGTCTCTGCACCTCTTGTCTTGTTGCTAAGGCTAGCCTTCCGTACCACAATTTACAGCTGATACCTCCAAATCGAATACTAGTACCACTGTCCTAAAATGGAATGTTGTATCTTCTTGCGTCTACACTTTATCCATGTCAATAGCAATAATTGTTCGCAAAGTTGCGTATCACATTCGTATTCTGGGTAAAGGGCATGGAGGACATTGTTTGTAGCATTGAGGAAAAAAGTTGTCATATAATTTGTCTCCTTCATTGCGTTACGTGGCTCTAGGGTGCATTGAATTTTCCTTGGTTCACAACAAACAGGTGTTCCTTCACATTTCTAACAAAAAAGCCAACCAGCCAATTAAATATATTCAGGGATGAGGTAGTCTTGGATAGTCTAAATGGTTTTTGTTGGATTGCAGCCGTTGGGAATGGTCATCGATCATTGGTGTTTGGTTTATCAGTAGCATTGCTCCTGGAAACTGGAATCCATGTTAAATCTAGTCATCTTTAATAGAACTTCAAACCCAAACAAAAAACCATGGAGGCCTAAAATTGGATCATTTAAAGACACCAGTACCAGGTCTTTGCATGGACCTTGGCTGCAACTTAACTACGTATTCCTTTGAGTACCCAAATTCATAAGTCAGACTGATGCATCAACAACTTTAATTAAAACAGAAGAAACCAGCAAAGTGGATTAGTATTCCTATGCAGGTCTTTCCTGGGGAGAAAATTAAATTTTTACATTTTGTGTGATGCAATAAAATGAACGAATACTTTGAATTCAGATGAGCAATCTTTTTATTCCAAGTATTTGCACTTACTCTCACATGTATGCATACGCTGCACCGGAAAGGTATGTTAGTCACTTATTAGTCTAAAATACTACCAACTGAAGACTATCAGATCCTACCTGGTACTATAAAGTGCAAATACACAACCAAGCTTTGAAGATCTACCGAGAGTGTTGTCTCATAGTACTTTCACCTATCACTCACTGAGTCACAACACAACGCAACACATTGCAGAGATAATAGTAGCAGCTTATTAGCTTATTGCTTGACTTCTCAAGCGAAAAATTCCACGTACAAAATATTATATAAACTGAGGGAGTGTAAAAACTACTAATAAATAATGCGTTACATTATATGCGAATTATAAACGGTTTGCAAATTCATTATCATTCCCCTATTATTAGAAGCAATTATTTGTCAGGCGTTCAGACGATGATATCCTGAGTGAAATTTTGCGTGCAATGCTTAAAATTTTGCTTCTTTCAAATGTATCGAATAGAGTAGACGAAAATATTTCGGTAACAGTTACAAAATTTTGGATTGCTTCTCTGTATAGGAAAATGGAGAATGGAAATCATTAGGGTGAACGGAATGAGTAGATGAGATTATACTTGCTGGAGAAAGAAGAAACCAAGTTCGATAATATGTAGGTAATTTTAAACTCAGAGCCAATATGCATTTTTCAGCACTGAGGACTTTAAGCTTATACTTATGACAAGAATTTCGGTTGGTGAAAATCAAATTATATGCAATAGCTCATTGAAGGAAAATCAAATGAATAGTATTACCAATTACCACTATCGCTATCATTAGACGAATTAAATTTTCGTCATCTACTGTTATTGCATTTACAGAATCTTTTAAAAATTGTTTTCAATGCAAATAAATGTCAAGCAATGAAATATGTAAATGTATTCCTTTCTCTCTCCATTCTAACGAACGCGACGGTTATAAATGTCGACCTTAAAAGGAAGTAGACAGTTTAGTTCCATGGAGAATAAACTTGAATTGTCCCGTGCATATTTTGAAGTTGTCTTAATGAATGTGTACAGTGCAATGATTTTTTAGAATGAACATTTAAAGGTGGTTAGTAACTGACTACACTACTTGTTTTGACTATTAATGTACAGTAACAAAATTCATTACTGTAGTAGAATAATAGTTACACTCTCCGAAACAAACCCATCTGTTCCTCATCT
>JAAXYX010000498.1:0-37524 GCA_036851915.1 Ptenothrix huangshanensis
AACACCTTAGACTATGGGGTAGAGAAGGGTTTGGAGGTAGAGAACACCTTAGACTATGGGGTAGAGAAGGGTTTGGAGGTAGAGAACACCTTAGACTGTCAGGTAGAGAAGAAATTTCGAGTAGAGAACACCGCAGACCAGTATCCCATTTTTTAACTCTATATAGCTTTTACATTGCCTAACTTTTCATTTTGAAAATAATATCTGTCAACTCAAAATTGATGCTGCATCGGCAATGATGACGATGACCACTAAGAACTTGCAGGTGAACCATAACTTCTACATCATAATCGCCAGGCCAGTTGTCTAGACATACAAAGCTCAGCAAAATATCTTCCTACGATGTTACGAAGGTGATATTGTGTAAATTAATGTACGCCACACAGCAAAATCACTCTTTCCAACTTGCTCCCTACTTTAATTCATATCCCAACAGTGCATTTAACAAATTAAGTAGGAACTTGGTACGTTATTTATTGGACCATTGGCCACTGAGTATCCAAGTACCGATAAAAATGTACTGTACCTATTTAATTCGTCGTTCATCACTTCGCACAATTCTATCAGTAAGTTATTACAGAAAATTTAGTAGCGACTTAGCTTTCACGATTCTCACTTTCGAATAATTATGTAAACATGATTAAATGCGAGCAAACAATTTGATATGTAGGAATTTACTTAACTGTCAATAATACTAATAGGTACTTCTCATTCACTTTCGTATAGCTTTGAATTTCGTTTAAATGATCATGCGACATACTTACAAAAGTGGACAATTTACTTGATAAATGCCACTACATTATGCTTACGCGAAGCAATAAAACAACCCATCAATAACTATATAACGTCACACTAAAGCCCAGCATTTTGTATTAGTAGTATTCTCTTACAAACAATGCCCATTAAATCCCTTATAGATAAGTACAGAAAAGAGGGGATTCAATGTTGCATTTCGTTAATGAGCTGCTAATCACGTAATGGATAACTTCTTTTTCCGTGTATATTAATTGAAGTCTTGGGAACTGTTTAGGACTCATTACCATCTTAAGACTATACACAACATGCTCTACAAATATTCTCAACGTTCCCCAGTTGGCAATATACCGGTATTCACTTAATGCATTTTACTACCTATGCTACCTACCTACATAGGTATATACAAATTATAGATAACTATATCTACCACATTTCTCGCGATGGAACAATGGAACCAACCAACGTAAACGTATGCAACGAAAACTGTGGGCTATTACCCAGAAAGAATTAGAGATCTATGGTCCGATTGTCAAAGGGTTTTAGCAGATTATGAACTTTAAAAACCGAGTTCTTAAAACAAATTTCCTGAAAAGCGAACCCCAGTATAGACAGAGCCTGTACTTGTAATACGTATAACTCCCAGGTAATATTCAATTTAATTAATGTAAATATTACTATACTCACTCAAAGATTTGCTTCAACGCATCGGGAAGATTTGCTGCATTCGCCATTCTATTTCTTCGATCAAATTGACTAGAATTAAAAAAAACATCTATTTTAAAATTATTTCTTCACAACCTTACCACTACCACCACACCACGGTAGATAGACTAAAGTCCAACTACTTCGCTTACCACTATATTACGGATAAATATATAAGGTATAATATATTACGGACATAGCAATAAATTCCAGCATAAGCACAAAGCCTGTGAGTGGTACACTGACCCTGCTGTTAATATTAATGTTTCGTAGTTTTAAAAAGTAGCCTGAGGAATTAAACTTTTTAGCTAACGATTACGACTAATCAAAAACGACAGTTCTGAAAACTTGACGCGACGTGCGGAGTCTGTATATGTATGGCGTATGGAAATTGCTGAGAAAGTAAGCTTTGATTTAAGATTTTTCTTAAAAAAATTTCTGTGTGCAGCGTCAAAATATATAATCCATAAGTAAATGTGTAAGTACTTCGACCGGTGCCCGGTGCGTTTAATTACTAATTACGCAATTCTTACGTGATGATATTTCTTTGCTATTCTAAAGCAGTATAATAATATGTTATGGTCACACAAAAATACGTAAGCACCTACATGTATCGGTATTTCACCAACGTTGTAAAAGCAACTGTCAAAATAATACAACCAAATATTTTTAGTTTAGTCCCCCGAAATATTGTTCATGCAGTTCCAAGTTGCAGGAGAAAAAAGTCTCAACTACCAGAACAGAACCAGAGAATCTGATGCTTAACTTATTATTTTAGAGTTTGTATTTGGTGAAAAGACAACTGTACCCGTTTAGTCTCTTTGTGTAAGAAAGCAAGGATAAAACCACGTTCCCGTCAAGCTAAAATGATGAACCAATGAACCAATGTTGAACCAACAAAGTGACGTGACCAAGTCGTCGTTTTTACCAAAAGAGCCAAGAAGCTGTTTACAGAACGTTTTATCAAAATAACCAAGCTATGTACCTACTACAAATATTGCAATGACAGCGACAAGTCCAATAAGTGGAAAGCTACAACGCCCCTTTCCTGTTAATAGATAAGACAGTCACTGGGACAGTTATTATTTAAACAGTTATATTTAATATGTCCAGGTTTTAATAGTAATCACAGTCCAATTTATGATTTTAAAACCAACATAGCTACATTGAACTTGTAGTTTTTGAACTGTGATAAGATAAGCACAATATTATACATACGCATACAATGATAAGCAACACAATTGTGTTGATTGGTGGCATTACATATATTCGACTGCAACCTGCAGCTCAGTCAATATTAAATTTGATTCAAAAAGAAAACTTCGTACTTCAGACAATTTTATCAATTGTACATTATACCAATTGTCAAAATTGCTTTATCATCAAATTAGAGAACAATTTGGACTAAAGGGTGAGCACGTATAATAGCTAATTACCTAGGAAAATCTTATCACTATCACCCCTGATTTCAAACAAAGGACATGAGAGGTAATTTCACATTCTCTAAATGCCCTGAGATAAGTGCTACATGTAATTATATACTTGTGCGTTTTAAGACCGAAATACAATGTTCACCACATGTCAAAATTGTTAAACTTACACACAAACATGCCTACGTTTAATTACATCATGCAAAGTCATCACAGGATCAATTTCCTTATCAGTTTCGTATGTTCTTCAAACGAATTGAGTAAACTAGGTATATATTTATTACATTACTCTTAAAGGATTTAATTCATCTTTGCTGGTAGTAATTATTAGACAAAGGATACACAAACGTTATACTTATTTAGCTTCCTCGTGCCTAAACTGGTGCGAATCACGGAATAAAACAAAAGTTTCATATTTAGTGTCAGGTAATGACATGTTGACTCACCAAATCTTAGTCAATCCACCACAACAAATTACAAAACAGAAAGGGGTAAGACAACCAGACCTAGAGGACTCCTAAGATAGACACGCTGCACCGATCCGATGGTTTGAATTCCACTTGTATTGAATCTGTTGTTGTCAAAATCAGTTACGGACTGTAAATCTTAATCCAGAACAAACCTTGTATGTATAACCTGCATACACGAATTTAATCTAAGTAAGTTGTCATCCCACCGCTGTCAAATTAAAAACTGGGATTTATCGTACTTCATATGACGTCTCTAGCATGCTAGCTACTGTGTAGTGTATGTAAAATAGTCTTTAAAGGATGCTCATTAACTTGGTTCAGTTGGTTCATCGTACTATAGCAAAAAGTCAAGCAGTACGGACAGGACGGGGAAAGGAGACAATACACAATGCATATACATACACACACCTGATATCAAAAGAGGATGCATTTTGATCGCTCATAGTAAATTGTGCGCATAGGCCATGCAAGGGCAGATGAGACGAGTTATCGTTATGAGACCACAGTCACAGATTTGCGATGGGATTATTGGCCCCCAAGTTCTGTAATTATGCATGCAATTCCTATGACTGAATAGAATAGGAATAAAGAGCTCATAGGCTATGAGATTCTTATTTTTCTATTGAATAGTTTGACGAGGGAACTTCAACATTTTACATGTAAGACAGAGCAAAACTTTTGAGTTAAGTTGAGTCGACCAAACTGTCAAAATGAAACGGGTACGGGGTCTAACAGTTTAACCATGGGCTGAAGGCGTTCAGCCGATCCTACTAACTCTCTTACAAATTGTAGCTACCGCATCAAGAGTCAAGAGCCACGACAAGAGGACAAGGCCAATCATCATTCTACAATTTCATCTAGAAATGCCGGTTAACAGTAAAAACGCTATTTATAGGCCTAGTCGGTAGTTGCTGGATTTGGAGGATGATGATGTAACTGTATGTATGCTCTTTGTATATTTTTATTCTCTGCCTATAATTTTTTCGGCAACCACTTACAATATTTGGCATGCTATGGTTTCTGGTTTCTCGCTGGGGGTCTTCTAACGCAATTACCATTACTTAATTTTACTAATACTGGAATTATACACATTGTACCAAATATGTATGCAAGACCAGCTAGACATTCGCGAATGTGAGACATTGTGAGAGGTAGCAAAAAGTACAAACAACCGTTCTATAGAAGCTCTTTGATAAACATTATTTATTTGTTTTCGACCCAAAAATCGAGAAAAAATTAGGTGAAGAATAATAACTTCATAATAATTTCATTATTATTCCTCTATGCTGAGAAAAGTTATTTTTCATGATGTAATTATGGAACTTAATGATTATGACGCAGCATAATAGAGTAGAACATCGTGGAAATATAGTTTGTGTAAACCTCACTCGTCAGTAGTTATAGAACTAACTAATTGCTTTAAACCTGGCAATGCAATGATTCAAATTCAGCCTATAATAATAATGTAATGTAAAGTTGAAAAACATACAACCGCAGCTGTACATCTCTCTCTCTCTCTGTGAGTTTAACACGCAAATAATAGTTCGAAGTTGTTCATGTTCAGTATATGTAGGTAATAACGATTTTCTCATTCTCATAAGTTTGAACGTACTTATATAACACAATTTCGTATGTAGTATATTAAATATAATTTACGCAGTATATAAATTATTCTGTAATACAAATTTATCAACATGATGATAAATCTTAAATTTACACATGTAAATCCCATTTCCATAGAAGTAGGAGACAAGAAAATACTATCTGTCTACTTCTAGGTTATTATAATATGACATTCTTACAAAAAACTTTCCATCATTACTACTAAAAAACAAAGAGCAAAATGTCGTACCATACAAACCTGGTCAGATTTAACACACTGTATTATAACGTTACAAATACAAACTAACTACGAGAATATGTTTAGTAGGTTTACAGTTAACACTTCGTCGGATGTAGAATGGAAGTTTACAATTTAGTTAGGTACTTAGGAGCTCCATTTGAAATATAACTTGAATCATAATTTCATGTGAATATTTAGCGTCCCAAACCAAACTCTCGAGCATCGTCTTCAGTGATGTCACCGTAGCGCCAGATATTGTTGTGATTTTTCTTGGCCTCGGTTTCCGCCGCTTTGTAGTCTCTCAACTGCAAAAGTTTTGAAGAACTCAAGTTAGCTTACCATACATCGTCACCTATTCATTGTACCACAGATTATACAACTTAGCACGTTAAAAACGAACAATCAATAATAATGCTTACGAGTTTCTGCAGGCGACGTTCCTTTCTGTTCTCTACGAGGAATAATCCTTCTTTTACGAGTCTTTCACCTACATCTTCTTTCGTACTCTCATCAACCAAAGTCACATAGTCCAATGACCCAATCTACCAAAAATTCCCAACCGTATTAAATGTGTTCGGGGGGGGGGGACGGGAGCATGTTGACAAGATTTTGTTTAGGCACATGACAAAGGTATCAGGTATTTAATTCGGAATTTGAACTTACCTTGTATTCCACGTTCAACTGAAACTTTCCTTCAGCTGTATCTCCTCTCAATGCATTGATAGCATCGGTTGAGTAATCCTCCTATAATAAATCACAACATAAAATCTGTTACTAAATTACCATACATGGATACTTATTGATGATGAAGTTGACCATATAAAAAAAACACTAACGTCAGAGGGAAGATTGACGCATGCAAGGGCATACTCCTTAGCAAATGGAGCAACGGAAGCAGCTGGGATGCTGGGAAGCTGAGCACATTTGGCTGCCTTAACAGTTTCACGATTGCCATAGTCAACAAAAAGCACCGAAACGTCTCCGGAAGGAGAAACTTTCTCAACCCTAGCTCTGTACCATTCGTTGTCTGCACTATACCGAGCCACACAATTGTCACCTGTAATAGATTTGACATACTTTCGATTACAATTTTATTTGGTTGCAGTTACAGTAGTACAATTTCAAGTGCTTCTTTTATTAAAAAATATAATTAAAATGATTTCAATACCTTTCTTGGGAGTGTAGACTCCTGTTAAAGGTGGTTTGTCTGACAGTTCTCTTCTTAAGTCATTCATTAGAGCTTCTAGCTTATCGCCCTAATTTACAAAGAAAAATGTTTTATTAGACGACATAAGGAAAAGGAACACACTATTACCCATTACAGATCTTAAAAGTTCGACAAAAGATTATTTTACCTCGTCTGTGAACTGGACAAATATGTGTAATTCAGGGGTAATTTCAGTTACAATTACGCTTTTTGGATCCACTTTCCTTTCCGCTTTGTCATCTTCCGGTTTGAGCTCTTCTTTAATCTCTTCATGATTGAGCCAAATCTATAAATGGTTTAAATTCCAAAGAAAGGCATCGTCAAAAACGGACTCAATCAAGAGGCAGTAAGCAATCAAATAAACACAGCGTAATTATAAAAAAAGTACCTTCTCGCGGCGAGCCTTGGCGCCTTCTTCGGCAATTTGCAGGGCCCTAAAGTGCTGAGTTCTTTCAGCTGAGAAATGAACCGACGATAATCCCTCTTCCACCAAGGCTACACTAAGGTTCTTTCCATCAACCCATAAAAATCTGAAAGCAGAGTAGATGACATGTAAAAGTTAACTTTGACTAAAGGTAAGAATACTTCATATACTTCATGTTGAACCAATTAGATGCACTTACCCGATGAAATTACCAGCTTTGTCAATAGAATCAACTTCAATCTCAACTTCTCGCTGAAGGCACAAGTCTTTCGTAAATTGGAGAGCAGCTTCACCGAAGGGTTCACCTTCGCTGCCAGCAGTTCCACCCATAGGTGGACGAGGGGCTCGAGGACAACTGATGCCTCCCAAAAGGAAAGTAATAAGCCGCATTTCGCGGGGAACAAACAATCTTAGTCTGGAACCAGATGCGATGAATTCTGCAACAGCCGTGGTTTTACCAGCTCGTTGAAAATATGGTAAAAACTGCTTGGCTTTAGCGGTGTCCTGAAATAAAACAAAACTTTATACTATTAAACTTTTGTTTCAGAATCACTATTCGTTTCTTTAAAAGTCAGTATTTTACTTACGCCTGTAATATCAATGACATGATGCATGGGAACATCTTTCTTCCCATGTAATCCCTTCAGTGCCTTCTGTGCCTTTGCTTCAGCAGACAGCAAAGTATCATAACCAGATGCTCTTTGATCGTCGTCTTGACGGTATCGCACAACCTTGGCCAGGCCTTTGGAAACAAGAGCCTCACCAACATTTCTAGTAAATTATATATTATTCTATTAGACACATAACACCTTTAGAGATATAAATCGTGGTTGAAGAGGTAAACCATGTCATGTCCAATTTTCATTGTGTATGAAGAACATGTTAAATACCATTCGTAGAGGGGAGCGTTTAACAAAATTTGCACGCAGGGAAAACGCGTTTCCCATGAATTGCGTTTGAGAACAATTGCGTCAACATGGTCCGCCTCTTCAACAATGAGGTACATAAAATGTCTAACTGAAGTGAGAGTAAGTTAAGTTGAGTGACACTCCGAGAATACGATGGAGCAACATTTGTCCAAATTTAACTAATTCGTATTCCACTAAACTAGGCTGTACCCCAAACTTCGGTACGAATGTTTATGTAAATGATTCCGAAAGGACCACTAAAAGCTATCACAAAAAAAGAATACTACTCAATGCACTTTCTCATTTGGTTTACGCCAAGTACCTATCGAACTTCAGAATTTAAGATACATTACCACGACCCTGGTAAACAATAAAACTGCACCTTGACACCATCCTTATTACCGTCCATATTATCTTAACGGTTACATTCCAACTGGTGTTCATTGGTACCTGAATCTTTCGTACTACTTAACCTCTTGGTCTGACTGTATTACCTATGTTAAAATGTACAATGCCTTATTTTTTATCATAATTCGTCATAATATATTAACACTACCACACAAATTTCGAATCGGAATTTATATTTTATATTTTGATGGATGCGTAGTCCTCGTGCTTCGTCCATCTAGTTCACACTAAAAACTAAACCAGAACTTAAAATAAAAAAACTGAAAACAGTTATACTTACATTCCCTCGAATTTGACGGTACAACAGAGTTTCTCCTGTAACTGTCTTGCGTTTCCAGTTTCCAGCTGTTGTTGAGAAGCTGGTTGGATATAATCGACCGTCACATGTACCTTCTTTCCTATCAGCTTTTTTCGAAGGTACTCGCGGGCTTCGAACATAAATGGAATATCGTACAGAGGTCGGAATATTTGACCTTTAGACTTGGGTTGAGCAGGATCAGCAGCTTTTTCCTTTTCGTCCTCGAGTCTTCAGAATAAAGTAGTAATGGTTAGGTATTGATTTAGCACAACGAAAATGTGCTTGAAAAGGAAACAAAAAAATATTACCTTGGAGGACGAATACTGGCAAGGAAAACTTTCTTGACTGTACCGTCCGCCAGTTTCACATTCAAAGCATCTCCATTAACACATTCTATAACTGTTGCAGTAAACTCTTTATCCTTTCCTTTCAACAAGGCTGCACCAGTAGCAGCACTTGCAGTGTAGTCTTTCCAAATTCTAAGCTTTTTTTCTTTTGCAGATTTCTCAGCGGCTCGCAACTTCTCAGCACCACCAGTAACGAACCCCATCGACCAGTCGATACACTTGGCGAAACCTTCCTTGAGCAACAGCTCCGCAATGTTACCGTTCTAAAATTCAAAAATACCCAACAACTGTTACTATACGAAAACCTATAAAATTCGTGCATGCTTTTGATCTACATATTTCAGAACCAACCACATTTTGACCCAGTATCTCCTGAAAAAGTCCCAAGGGGACATACCATTCGGTTTAGATAGACCAAAGTGGTTTTCCAGTCAAGCACAACTACCATATACATATAATATAAAAGTACATAATTATATGCAAAATAAGTTCATTACTGGATGGATCACGGAGCCTACGAAGTTGAGATTGTTAATGGACTCTAACACAACTTCAACGTCACGCTGTAAAAGTCTGGACTCGGTGAAATATCGGGCTTCTTCGCTGAAAGCTTCAGTTTGACTACGGTCTGGTTTTCCCTCTGTATCCAACTTGAATCCTGGTGCCTAAGTTAGACAAAATAATGCTCTATTTTACAACAAAATCCATCTTCAAAGGTAAAATACTATGTTCGAGTTGGGCTTAAGGTGGTATCCAAAACAAGTGCATACTCGGATGCCGGACATCATTAAAGTGATGTAGTTGAAGGATGGCAACAAGAACAGCCGAATAGTTGATCCATCCCTAACGTGCTCTACAACAGCTGGGATTGGTTTTCTTCCCATCTTGTCCACAAACGCTCTAGGATTCTCTATTTGCCATACTATTTCTCGAATGTGGGCCTACAAACCAACATAAAATGACATTATAATGTTTCAAAAAATGACTTCGATTTGAGAATAGTCACGTGTATACGTTGAAGTAATGAATTACTTCGGTGTCAGTGGCCCATTTTCCTTTTCTAGCTGATTTAGCTTGTTCTTCCAGTTCAGTCAATCTGCTAACGTCTGACTTTCCCTCCTTACGAACAGTGACCAAACCTTCAGCAATCATTGTTTCCGTAATATTTTCTCCAGTTTCAGCATCCTTTCCTAGGTAAATTGTACCAAATTCCCTACCGGAAGGTACCTTGTACTCGACGATAAATAGAACTTCTTTGCCGACGAGTTTCTTACGAAGGTACTCACGGGACTCCCACGCATATGCTTCATCTTTTTCTTTGATATCCTCGCTATATTCCAAAGTGAATTTAATTTTTTAAATTGAATTATTTCAGAGAACTGAATTACTAATTATCACTCTTTAAAGTAGAACGACACAGCGCTCGTTTATACAAACCGCGGAATAAGTTCAGTGTCACCTTCGGTTTCACTTTTTAAGGTAAAATGATTGCCTTTCACGCAAATAATAACTCGAGTGAACATTCATACCTTTTAACATTACCCCCTGGCCGTCTAGCTAATCGAGGGGCTGAGACACTTGCGAAGTTGATCTGCCTCTCTGGTGGTGGACCGCCTTTGGGCTGACCACGTATAATGACAGAATCTCCTGAGAGAACCTAAAATAACATTAAACAAATTTTAAAATTTACATACAAATCTTAAAAAGGTACACATGTTGCTTGGCAGTTTGTAATACGACAACATATGGCAATCATAATGATCATACGTTATCTCGGAAATGGATACAGATGCTTCACTTTCACTTTCACAATCCAATCAAGTTACCGGTTTTCGAACCTGTCAACTGTCGTTTCAACAATTAAATACTGGCTCTCTTTCAAAAATACACTCATCTACAATATACTCAATATATTCGTTCTTAATTACGCAGTGAGTTAAAGTACAGTTTTTTGTAACGGGTTTTCCTAGCAAATAGAGATATCCCTGTCAGTAACCTATTTATAACATGAACAACCATGCCACGACCTATGCTCGGGTGAATGATCTGTAAAAACAAAAATTTGTATGAAAAACAAGGATAATGTCATCTAAAACTAATGCAAATGGACTTGCATAAGTACCCTCATGTACAGGCAAATACACGGGTTTGAGACATGTCCGTAATTCCGGCTCTCTGTAATAGCAATCACACCGCGCATTAATTTAGCTGCCATAATTACTTCGCGTCTCAATTCTTATCAAAATTTCACATTAAGATTAAATATCCTTCATAACTCCATGACATTTGGTTTGTGAAATGAAACATACGGAGAATAGTCTATATAACGGGACTCCATATGATGGACACAGTATACCTATGTACCCCGAGTTTAAGCTCGAGAGATTCTCAAGTAACATTTGCTTTCTGAGCAAGAAATGAGAGCAGCATGCAGCGGTAGTGATAACTTGCCGTCATATGGTAGGAGTCAAATTTCGTAAATACGTAAGTACGACAAAACCGGCACAGCAAATCCTTACAATTATGAACAGGATGTCCAGAATAATTTTGTAAAATTTTAATGTCTTTTAATTACCTGCTTGACGATTCCTCGAAGAACCTGGGGCTGCACGACTGCGGCACTCATCCTGCTCTTTTCAGCTTGGAAGACTGTGAACGAAAGGAGTTTATCAAGTCCTTGCTTGACTTTTGGTACACTTCGTTTGGTTTGATATAAACCGAGTGAGTGAGGTGCTCGTCGGGTTTAGATTTCGCTGGCAGGGGCGTACGGAATATCTTGGTAACCTAAAGTGAAGCTCAATCTCTCTCATGCGCTATACAGTTGAACCTTATATTCCAACCAACCCTGTCTTGCTCAACTCGACTCAGCTGTCTCGGAAACACTTTACAACACAACACAAAATACAAACATGGAGTCAAAACTTATCTGCCAATATTGAACAACTTCATGTTCATACCAATATCCCTTCAATCTCCAGATTTCCAGGTGCTTAATTTCCTATCAAACCTCAATTTAGTAATTACACGGAACAAAATTCATGCATTGAAAATAATGTTACTACTGCCACGATTAACTACAACGTCAATAGCAATGTACCAGTATTAATACTACACAAGGTTACTAGACCCCAAAGCCAAAAACACTTAAAAAATAAATCAAGCACACTTTGCGTTTTAAATGAAATATTTCGTATTCGAGTAGTATGCGATTAGAAATTGCTGAAATGATTATATGGGCCATGCTATAACTAAGGCGACTAGAACTGCAAAAAATTGAGTCTTTGAAATTCGTAATATCAGTCTTAGCTTTCATATGTGTATGTATTAGAGACTTTCAATGTCAGCCTCACTTTCATTCATAAGATACCTCATCTCACTTTCCAACTTCAACTCCAACCGCAAAAACTCCAAAAACGGTGAAACTACGTATATAGGAACAAGCTTACTGCTGGTTTCCCTCGACTCCGTTATTGAGCATGATTGAACATCTTGATTTATAGATTTTTAAACATATAATTATATATATTGCACAAAGGATAACGATTGTATGTACAAATTGAAAGTTTAAAAATTGAAATCCTCACGTGTCATCGAAAACATTGTTGCAGAACAAATGCTTTCATTGTTTGTGTAACAATTTCATCTTGGCATGCATTTACAGTGGGCTATTCTGTACTAATAATATCTACCCTATATGAATCAGTTGCATTTTAAAATCACGTCGGGTCAATCCTCCTTTGTGTATGAAATAATGAGTATGAGTAAGGGAGACAGATGTAATTTTGACTTGCTTACTTTGTTTTTCAATTTCTAAGGACAGAATGTGTCGGACCGTACTGTATGCTCATCTTTCATGAATTACCTGAGTACAGAGCCCACCTGTAATACTACAAGATGCGGTATGGATGCTTTAGGAAAGGAAGACGTATCGTTTGGGCTCTTTACGTTGCACGGAACTTCTAGGGCTCCGAATGACAGAGTACACGTTGCTCGTCATTCAACTCCACCAGCTGGTTTCCAACTCAGACTGTAGCCTGCCAACTCATCACCATTTAGTTGCTAGAGACGCTAGATGCTCCTCACGTGCTCATACTCTCATCAGTAAGCATCCCACAATTTTTTATTTCATCTCCACGTTGTTGACTTGGCCACTGCCACTGCTACTACAAACTACAATCAGCATTGGTTTTGGTTTTAGGCTTTGGCTCTATCTCTGGCTCTACCTTGGATTGGACACTTTGGCCAGGGCAATTGAACTTGTCGAGGATTGTTCCGTTAGACAGTTATCAGACATCCCATATTATCTCTCCACAAATATATAATATAGGTATGTAACTTTAATGCGTACAGGAATAGGGAAAGCCACACGTTCAAGTGTTTACTTGTTTATACTTTGTCGTTTTAATCCATAAGTCTAGAGCTATATGAATGATAACTAAAATGTTGATATCCCTAGTAATTATGACTCCTCAACAGAGTCTAGAATGTACTATTATCCTCAGAATTATCTGCATCACTCAGGAAGTTTTACTTTGTATATAATTCTACAGTTTTTATCCCGTGATGGAATCGAGTGTTGGAAAACGTTGCCTTTTAAGTACCCACATACACACGAAATTGCTTAATTTTTATCTAACCTAAGCCCAAATGGTGGCTTATTTTAGCTTCTTAATTACCTAAACAGTCGAAAGACATATTATGTATATGTACATTATCTATTAAAAATACAAATTTCGACCTTTTCTTATTCGGCTCATGATCAGATAGATTGCTGGAAGCATGCATTGCCATTAACAAATCACGCTGGATCTAGAATTTTCTTTCCTTATCGTATGCCTACGAGTAATTGTTTGTGTATTCTCTGTATAATTATGTACGTACAATACATGTCTTCAGTTTAAGTTTAACCAGTTATACTTTCCATGCTGCCTCTAGATTTAGTATTTTTTTCCTACCTAGGTATGGGATTTTGCAATAATAACTCTAATGTCGTTATGCCTTTGATTATGAATAAGCTCACCAGGAGGACAGAGGCCCACGTCGTATGACGTAAATGTGATTCTTTCTCACCACTTACAAAACTACTAATTAACTCTAGTAGAGTTGTACACTGCAAAATTCCAAAAGCGCGAAATCTTGTGTCGTGTGTACACAGGTAGGTACCTACCTATATTTAAAGTGTGGTAGTCACTAGACTCCATTAGAGCTGCTCATAAAGTACTCATCGTATTACTAATCGTAAGTGTAATGATTATTTAATGAACTGTTCGTCATAACACAAGTGAACGAATATACAAACGACAAAATACTGACTGCATCAAGTCCAATTTATGAACTCAATTATTTCAGTATGTTCTGGAGTATAACCTTTCAACATTGTAGATTATTTTGTCACGTCTCCGTTGCTTTATTCTTAAAGACAAAACAACTATCACCGATTTTAGTCACAAATATATTACGAGGTATAAAGGTAAATGAGTTGTAAATTGTAAAGCGTAATTACAAAACTGCTGCATATGTAGGTATTGTTTTCATAAGTCTCACAGGCACTGAATCTGTTCTAATATCCCTTGGTGCTTCATTTTTGATGGATAGATAGATGGTAGCATGGTATTTGCATGAGCAAATAATTGTAGCACAAATAATTGAAGGTAAACCTAGGGTTACCGAGTAAAAAATCAGAAAAACTTTTACGAGAACCAGGAGCTATACTAATAACGAATTTCTTGCATTTATTGTTTAATTTAAATTGAATTAATCTGCTATTGATTATCGAGTAGTAGACTGCTAATGCAATTTTATGCTGGCCCCCGTAAGTTTTTCCGAATTTTTCGGTATAACTAATTATGCAAGGTCTTATTTTTCTAACTATGGACTATAAAGACGCGCTACAATAATTTTATTGTTTGTTCATCCACGTTGAGATGGCAGATCGATTAGATGGATAGACGGACATAAGGCTAATTAATAGTTGTTATCCAGCTACCTTGGGATTATTGTCAATACATACTAACTTTTCAAATAAGTCCGTATGGGTGTTTACTTATTGTTTGACTAGGTATATTGTCACCTAGGTATTCTGTTGCCTCCAGCAACAATTATTCAGAATCGAGCAACGTTTAAAATTATTGGAAGATAGTATAGCGGCTAGAGCACATATTTATATCGCATAGAGTATAGAGCCTAAAAGGGTTAAAAGTGTAGTTTCTATGATATAATATAGTTCATTCCCAAATGAAATTGTATTGTATACTGTGTCCTTTGGAAAATTTCTGATGAGCAACAGTGACTTAATATCTCTCTTATACCTAGCTACAAACATACAGTAATGAATCACGCTTAAAGTGAGTTGTCTTTTTCTGGAGGTAGTGTTTACACTATCATTCTCTTTAGAGTAGCTTTTTTTCTGCTTAAGGAACGTTGGAATTTTGACATGAATGTATTTTCTGTTGCATGCATTTTATTTTTTGGCAGTTCCCTACCTGTTTTGGTTTCCAAACCGAATTCCCACGGTAAAAATAAAAAGTTTATTTATGCACGAAATTTATTAGCCTACAAAATAGGCAAGTTAAATGGCATTTTTTGGCACACATAGCGTTGCCTATAAGTTTGCTTATTTTTTCAGCATAGCCTAGCCTTTAACTTCTTCGCCTACCATGTATATTTTTCTACTATGTACTAAGTCTATAAAATACATAGTTATGTGACCTACATTAGCCTCCAAAGTTAAATCAAACGTAGTCGATTTCGATCAAGGCGTCAATTTTCATTTGTAAAATAATTCAACAAATCAAGCCTGACGTTATAATGTTAGTACAAAAAAATTTCCGAAACTTTAAATAGTGATTCGGTCAACAAGCCCCATATTGAAATTTTTAGTGTACTCTATCCCTTCATATATGTTCGTAAAAATAACGCCGTGGCCTACCTTAGCCTATATTTAGACCTCCGAAACGCCAAATTAGGGCCGTCGCCTACAACGTAGCCCATATGTAGGCCGTATTTATAGGATAGGACCGATGTCTCTTGCTACATAAAACTAGCAGAACTTATGAATTTGTAAAAAAATATAACAACTAAAAATTATTGCAGCAGCTGTACACTTCACTTTAACACTATTAACAACAAACTAAAACACTGCGCGAACTATTTGTCAAAGAACCGATTTATAAACGAGACTAGTCTCGATGCTACTTATTATTGAAACTCCGAATAATTTATTGGCTATTGTATGAATGTTTAAATAACATTAAACTTGATTGCGACATAAAAAGCACCGCATAATTCAATCATGTAATAGTTTATTATGTGACAGAAAGTAAATATTTGCTTGAATGAAACTGCTCTTTATCTTTGCCTAGGAATTAATGATTACCATTGCAAAATTCCTCTCAAGTATAAGTGGAAGCAATGGAATGAAATCAAGAAGATCTCAGTAAGAGACATGGCATTGAATAATATTTTGAGCTCTTCAGATTAATATGTATTCAAGTTCACTAATGTAATAATAATTAGTAAATATAATTATATATACCAAATTATAAGATACTCATTATACTTGTAACTACTTAATTCCAATATAATTAAAAATATTACAAACTTGCCGTATCGCATTTATTGATTTTTAAATCAAAATTTTCAACTTTAGTCCCTTTAAATTTCCTGTTTTTGTTTTGAGGGTAAAGTTTCAGGGTATTTTCTAAAATCTGTAGTTAGCATTGTCATTTGTCATCAAACATCGACTATAATTTGAAAAGTAATCCCAACATCACTAAACAATGATTTTGTATGGACTAGCTTTCTGCTTTTAGAATTTTCCAAAAAATTTTTGCAAGTCTTTGTAAAATTGTTTGACATATATTTCGAAGTTCCGAAATTTCTAGATCGAATTTTTTGATTTTCTTGATTTTTCCAGTTTGTGTTGAGATTGTAAGCTTTTCATATTAAGAAATGAATTTTTTGTTCATTCGGAATTAACTGTTTGATGGGTCTGAAACTTTGCAAAATAACTGGTACGGGAACTGGGACGCTATAATTTACCTAACAACTACTGGCGTGCTCAGCTCCCTTCATCGTTTCTAATGCATTAAGAATTTACGCCGATACCAAAGTATTCCAGTAGAATTGTACTACTGAATCTTCCTAGTGGGCTTAGTACATACTCAATGCCCGATTTAAGTTCCACCTGAATTACAAAACAGGAAGCCTTTCAGGAGCAGCCCATTTTGATTTTTTATCGACGCCATTTGGCTGCAAAAAGCAGCGAAGATTACATGCCAAATAAGAAATGAAGGTGACAATTATTTCTGTATCAGTTCATTCATCTCGTTAGCTTGTGTTGGTTTCATGCAGCTAAAAATTCAGCAGTCAACAGTTTGAGCTTGAGATTTATCAAAGCGATAATTGCAGGCAAATGCTTTTTCTCTTCAAAGAAAAACCAGTACACTCATTGATTTGGTGTTTGGCACACACCACATAAAAGAACAATAATTGATTAAGTGTGCAAGTTTGGAAGCTTTGCTTGCTTCCATCTAATTACAGACAGACAAGAAATGCTGCAGCAAATATTTTACTAGACTTATTGATTAACGCTTGATGGGCAAAGATGAGAGAACGCCTATTTATCTACATCCATTTGCGGTTATGAATGAATGAGTGCGGTGAATACAGATAGATAGTACCACAGATCGATAGTATTGATAATCCATCTTTTATGTATCTGTTGCTGTTCAAAATCTGTAGTCTTCTGAGCAAGATGTATGAGCAACCAAATATAAAATATTCGTTCGAAAGCATGTAGGACAGCTCTAAGCTTTGGATTGTCTCTTTCTGTTTTCTCTTTATAAAGAATACCTATCCATTTTGGTGTACTTGTTCGTGCGCGTACGCTCATCACTTTGTATATGTATACGTATTCTTGCTCGACACACCACCACGACCACAGCTCAAGACTATCTAATCCACTCCACCCAACTGTGAAACAAGAGATAGATTATTTCGTAAAGTTGTCTTTTGACTTTTTCTGACATTTTCTTCAACCTAAACTGAAGTTTCGAGTGCTAATTAATTTTTATTATTTTCCATTTGGACAGTTTCAAAAGACAGATGACCTTGTTTGCCTTCATCCATCTATCAATCAATTGATAAAATATTATTTCAATAATTCCTATAGTCTTGTCAATTATTATTCCTAGTACTCACTATCTTAAGACTATAGGACTTTCGAAAACAACTAAATACTAAAGCACGAGCACAGCGCCTTCCCAAGAATCGTGTAGGTTTTGACCATTTTTCCTATATACGAATTGCTACAAAGTAAGAGTCCACTCGCGGACAGCTTCAATATCACATAAATTATATAGTCTCGACGTTCCAATTCACGGGCGTACAGAAATTTGAAATTTATTCTTGGTATTGAGCCTTCGCACTTATGTCCAGAGGATTTAAGATGCAAACTTCATTATTTGTAATTGAGCAAATAGTTAGCATAGGTACTACACTAACTTGGATACATCTGCTATCCAATTATGTCCGATGCTAAAATTAAAGGTCTAATATGACTGTAATCCAAATCCAACCTTTCGCAGAAAATATTCACTACAGCTACAAACTACAATCAGAAACAAAACATTCCCACCACTAAATCCAGTGTCATATTTACTACGCAAGCCGCACATCGTGTTTTCGTGTGAACTATCCTACTAACTCTTAATCTATTTCCATGCAAACGAATTACGAATTTAGGCAGTATTTAAGTAGTTTCGTAAAGTGTGAAACTAAATGTACAGATAAGGCTATTAAGATGAATCGATTGGGTGTATGCTTATTATTACACTTGATTATACTGGTTTAAATGTATACGTTTTTGCATTGTCTACGCTATCTACAAGCGTAGTTTCGGTAGCCAAAGCTCTACTATAGAATTGTAATTATCTAGGTCTTCTAAAATCGAAATTTATTAGAAATATCATGCCTTACCAACTTGTGATATAACTCGAAGGGGCCTGGTAGTACGGAAGTTTTCTTATGATTTTTGGGCTATTTGCTTAGGTTAGTAGTTATATAAAATCGATTCAAATTCTTTTGCTTGTAAACGTCCAATGAAACTTGAAACACGTCTTCTCACTTGCACTCCAAACATATTTATGAGATATTTAAAGACTTTCCTGAACTATTTAAATTTTGTCCGTACACCAAGTGCGTTAATCGGAAAAGCAAAATTAAAGGGAAATGGGGAAATATTACTATGTTTTGAAACATATACGCACAACGCAATGGTTGTAACAATGTCATATTACTGCCACTTCCAGTAAGCACCTGGAGATATTTTCGTGGAAGAATCCCCTTTTTACGTAGAAATAAATCCATTCGGAAAAAGTCATTATTCTTGTGGACGGTTTAGGTTATTTGTTGTTTTGATGCTATACATACGAATGTCGAAGGTAAGACCTTCGCTATAGACTTTCCCCTTGGAAAGTTTTAGCGATGGATAACTGAATTCATGGAAGTAAAAATGAAATGCGGCTGACCTAGCATTAAGCTCATGCACAGGCGAGTTCTTAGGTATAAGCTCGCTTTGATGAGCGGAGTTAACAAGACACAGTAGCTTACATGTACTTACTACATAAGTTGCGACCTGTCTCAGCTTTTAATCAATTATTTAGCAAGAAACTCCACACGAATTAAATGTGTATAGGAGTAAACTGAAATACGACCAGACAAAAACTTACTGTCACGATTTGTTGGTTACTTTTCTTAATTCTTATCGGTGGAGAAATGCATACAAACGCAGCTACTGACAATGAGCTTTAGGGGCAAAATCGGACATTGAACCAAAAATCCTCACCATAATTCAATCTAAATGCAATTGTAGTACATTCCAAGAATATCAGTGTTACTTTTGTACGACATTATAAAAATATACAAAATTAGGCACCTGTATGGGAAATAAATGCATACACTGTATTACTGTATAAATTGCTCAAAGCTGATATGACAACTGAGAGACGTTGATGTTTAAACGAATGCTAGTAATCCTCACCTTCCAAAAATTCGTCAGTTGCAATTACAGACTAAACTTGTTTCGAAAATCCGGATTTTTGTTGAAGCTTTTAAACAATGTTTTGAATTTGCCTTAGAAATTTGGCAATTTATTAAATATTTCAGCAACTTAGGACAGAAAGAATAATGAAAGTTTCTCAAACACTCAAATTTTACTCTCGATCCGTTAAATACATTGGTGTGTACCATAAACCTTTTCTGAACTCCAACTAATTTTTAAAGATTGATCAGATTCTGTAAAAATGTCTCTAAATAATTCTTTTTAATATAGATACGTAGTTGCTTGGCTCTGACTTGATGCTACAACTCAGGTGGACTTTTAAGGATCATTATAGTCGTCGTCATCTTTAGGAAAAGAATAAACTACTTTTTATTTTCATGTGATAGGTAGACAGTTGACAATGCGCTCACATTCACATCCCAAATGAAATGATAATATGAATCTACATACATCTTCGTTTACTCTTTGGCACTAAACCTGTTATTCATATTTTGGAGTCTTTATGCACAGAGTAGTGATGTCAGATAAGTGATATGTTGAATAGACACCGTCATGGAACACCCGCCTGTGGAGATAAAATTCAATTGACTTGATTATTATCCAATGAATTTATCTTTTTCACTATCGATGTCGAGTTTTCCTAACTACAGATATCCAGCAGACCGTGTAGAAATATGAAAATTATAATTTCATCGTCAATCTTCACATAGGTACGAGTACCTATGTGAGGTTTCCATTTTTGGTTTTTTCATGCTTTCATTCACCTTTTAAAATGCTAACGTAGTGAAGGTGCATGTCTCCAGTGAAATTTATGAATATGCTGTTTTCCACCGTATCAACAAAACAATTCTAATAATTTCAATATATACATTAACAACTAATACATGTCAATATTATATTTGAAGTCAAAATTCGAAGACTACAAGTATATAATAAACTTAAACACACCAGTCCCAAACATTGTGCAATTAGGTGCTTGTATTTAGTGCCCCGTGGGATTAAATCCCAATTTTGTAGATAATGAAAAAACAAAAAAAAAAGAATTAAATCTTTACAAAAATAAGCTTTCATAAAAATTTCGAGTGACTAGAATTGTTTTCGGCTATCTATTGCTTCCTTCAATTGATTCAATTTCAAATTATAAAAAAGTCTGACTGTCACAGAACGAGATTTCTTATTCGTTCACTAATATTAGGTCAAAAAGCTTATTAGTATAGTAGCTAAACTTACAGCTTCATTGTGCATTTACCTGGTTTAGTTCAATAAAGGTATTCAAAATTACACCTAATCGTAAGTATACACACATCGTCGGTTAAGAGTAAAATAATGCATGTGCCTATCTTATTAAATTGAATATAAAATGCGAACTTTTGACTCTTCTTAACATACCATATCTAAGTAATCTTGTGCATTGAACTACTACGCTTATATTGAAATATTCCGTTGGAATATATTGCACTTATTCCAGCAAAAATATATCATTGAATTCTATAAGTATGCAGATGTGAAATCCCATGCTCATCAAGACTACCAAGACTAGTAGCAAGAAACCTGTGGATGAGTAGAAAATAAAAAGGACCATTATTCAGGCTTCTGTTTGCATGTAATTTAAGTCGATGCGATCTTAATTAAGATTAGCAAAACATTTTTACTGAAGGCAAAAAGATGAGGTAAGGACCACCTCCTGCATCATTACAAAAAATTTAGTCTGCTCAATGAATTCTCTAGATTGCTCGGTCCACATCTACACATGTACCTACCAAAAACAAGAACATGAAGGATTCACGGAGAGCCTATTACTTCATCTTTAAGAAGCTAAAGCGATCAAAAACCAGATTTTCTGACACTTAAGTTCTGCAGCTGGCCATAATGTAAGCTCACTTTTATTGGCATAACCAACTCTATGAGTATATTTTAGCGAACAATTATCCTCGTTCTCATATTTTTCCAAAGGCAGATATGCGTTCATATCATCTACTATAGTATCATAGTATCCCTCCTCCGTCCTTTTGGTGCATAAGTGCTTAGTTAGTAGTACCTCCGTGAGTCTATGTTTGCTTTCATCCAAAATGTGATGAGTCTTCATTGTTTTCCCTTGATAGATAGCTACCGAACAAGTTCGCATTGTAATGATGGGATGAAGGTGGAAAGTGATAAATATAAATGGCGGTTGTAAATTATTATTGGTTTGTGTATACATTTGCTGGGCTTATCAAAACAATATGGATGCTTGTGTACACTGAGTGAGTGTGCAAATACCAACCGCGAGCAAGTTTATCCACCGAGAAACTAACTTGCTCCTGATTAATGACTCTCAGACTTGGGTTTTTAGACTTGTGTGTCGGCATAATAGGTTGATCCGACAGGAATTTTCTCCACTTGACTCTACTCTCTTGCCGCAGCATTCTAACCGAAAAATGAAAACCAGTTGTTTCCAATTAATCAGAGATCTGTGATCAGCTGCTTGCTTTCAGTACATGGTAATATTTATTATTGATTACCAATTATCTACCCAGAATTAAATTAAGAACGAGTTTTGGTGTCCAAAATTCAAGATTACGTGCCGTCCCAAATGGCAGATTTTAATGAGCCTGGAAGCCTATGTACATACGTGGTTTAATTGAGACGAATGCGAAATGAGAAGAGGGCAGCGGTGATTAAAAATGTCATTAATTCAAGAATGGAAGTAAAAGCAGTTAATATATTTGAGGCTCAGAGGGTTGTGAAATTGAACTGAAATTGTGATGTACTCGCGTATTACATGAGTGCCTACATTGCATTGTAATTGTAATGCAATGCAATGCATACATCCCTAACTCACACTTGTTGTTTTGGAAGTTGAAAATGGTTCAGACACCAGACGCTGTAGAATGCAGAGTGCAGAGTGTCAGCACCAGCATTTGAACTGGTGTCGGGCGTTTACTTGGTTTGCCATATAATGAGGGGGAGGGCGGGGAAAAAAATTAAAATCACATAGGAAGAGTAAGCAATAAGTAAGAAGAGACCATTATTAATAACAAAATGAAATAAATAATAAGGGTATCATCTTGAATGAAGGAGTATTTTTTATTTATGAATATCCATGTCGACGACGCACAGACCTTGCCTTTTTTACTTTTTGCTTCCTTTGACATGATGAACTGATGAAATTTCCATTCCAGCCACCATTCGCTCAAGCACTTTGTACATACATACCTACCTAAGTACACACACACTGCTCAGCACACTCTGTACCTACTCACACTCTCGGCTATCGTGGAGATTCCTATTCTGTCTTGTGTCTTTTACGTTGGCAACAGACTCATCTTACGTACTCATGAATTACCATTAACCACTAAGAAATTCCGAATGTATATTTTATGTTTATATCTGTTGGTAGGTTCACGATTATCCATGACTGTCTGTTCTCTTCCTCTCAAGAATGAGACCCGCTGTTAGTGCTCTTGCTGCACTATATAGATATTTATACATGC
Source organism: Ptenothrix huangshanensis (assembly GCA_036851915.1). Taxonomy (NCBI): domain Eukaryota; kingdom Metazoa; phylum Arthropoda; class Collembola; order Symphypleona; family Dicyrtomidae; genus Ptenothrix; species Ptenothrix huangshanensis. The sequence continues at coordinate 23,329 of JAAXYX010000498.1, forward strand.
ACATTACACATATACACGTAAGCACACACACGAGAGCAGTCATATTAATATAGGCATACGGAGGCTACAGAAGAGCTCTCATCTCATGCTCTTCATTTCATTTTTGTTTCACACAAGCTTTTATTCTGATGATTATTCTTGCTTTGTTTGACACCTTGCTCGCCCCTCCATTCCGCATTGGTCTCCCAGTCCCAAATACAATTTATACAATCCAATGGTTATATGATTCTTTTGAGTTTGTAGCTTTAGTTTTAGTTCCAAATATGAAAAGCTGTCGTTCTTCATTTCATCTTTGTACTATACTAAAAGCTATTCATTTCCTTATGAGGGCGTCCGTAATTTCGACAATAATTCAAAATCGTGTGTGTACGCCTTTTACTCATATGTATGTATGCATGCTTTCCGTATTTTCCGTTCTGGATTTTCTTGCGTTATTTAATGTAAGTGTTGTCTTCGCGAGTATAATTTGAATTGGAGGTTTTCAATGATAAAAGTAAAAGCTAGAGAATCCACACATTTTATTGTATGGGAACCTAAATGATTCTGGTCGTTAAACATGTTTCCAGAACAACAAACGGTATTCAAATGTTTCTTGCCAGGAAATGCTTTAAATTTTTCAAGAGCGGCAAAATAGGTTTACAGAACAATTTTCTTCAGCATCAACTACGAACACAACATCACACCGTTGCAAAAAATGTGTAGTGTAGTAGAAAGAAAACCATACAATTATATATGCATAGGTAGGTACACCCAGCTCGACTTACATGATTGCATATACATAGGCATATATTTCGGTAGTATACTTGCTTTAAACTAAGAGTGCTAAGGTACACGGTTCTCAAACACTACGCTCAGTATCATTCTTAAAGCTAGCCTTATCACAAAAGCTATTAATACCGTAAATAAGCCTACTATGTACCAGTATTTTTAGCCAAGTTGAAAATGCGAATTTCGTTTATGTTCATACGGGTTGACGTTGACTACCGAGCGTGGAATTATTTTACCATTATTTTTTTAGATTTTCCAAACTTGACAATTTTTCTAATTCCAACACTGTTTTCGAATGCACCAAATGTCTGCTGTGAATGTCCAAACATTCTGAGGAGGTAAATTTTTGAGAGAGTTAAATCGTAGAAAATAATCCGTATCGCCACTCACAATATACACAAGCATTGCTACAATATAAGCTCAAACTGGGACTATAGAAAAGGGGATAGAATTATGGGATCGGAGTCGAAAATTTGGTAGCGTAAATACGAATACGTAAGTGGAAGTATATGGACAAGAGCCAACATTTTTGGTTTCCTTGATTCTGCCACTTGCACCAATTGCCAATGTAAATGTATGCAATGGAGCTGGTTCAGTTCGCCAAATTATGTAGATACGAACGAGCTAAAGAAAAGATTTTTTGCTAATGGTGTTGTTATTTTCAGTCATTCATGCCTTGTACAAAAATCTCTACATTTTGCATTAGCTTGCAAGGTGAAGAAATTCGGAGTTTCTCAACGCCAAAAGCCCAAAAGCCCAACGAGTCAACTATGTAGGTACACAACTAAAATCTTTACAAGCTAAAAATGTCCTTCGTAAGTACAAAGATTAGTAGATTACGTACCTCCGTATGTATTCCACCCGTCTCTTATCTTTTGTAAATATGAACAAAATCAAGACCAGCGTTTTCGTTTTTTTGTAATAAAAGCACACTAAATCTCAGACATGTGACTTGTGTTACACAGCCCCGTAAAAGAATCCAAGAATGAAAAAATATGCTATGTACTTGTCTTCAAAAAATGTTAAAAAGAAACTAAATATTTACTGTTTGCTTTATATTTTCTTAAATTTTGAGTACAAGTGTAACTGCCAGTAAATACAAGCATGCAGTAATAATTATATTTGCGCTGTTTGTTTAATATAGTTAATTTGAGGGACAATAAAAGACGAATTTTGCAGCGCATTTTCAAAGCAATCTATTAAATTAAATTAAATCATCATTAGCAATTTTAGGATGAAATTAAAGTGCTAGGAATACTTTTCAAATCTGAATATATGATGACCATGAAACTTGAGTGAATACATTCTTAGGATATTCAAATTACGTTTCAACGTAGGTACATATTTATACTATGTACGTGTGTACGCATAGCTTAACAGTTGCCTTTCCCTCACCCCGCACAAACAAGCTGTTCTAATACTTTTACTTGCTTACTTTTATTTCCCAAAGTTTAAAACTTTTATGGACTAGTATAATGAAATTCCAATTTCCAACCTCATACTTGTGGGAAAATTGAAGAAACGACATGAGTATAGGAGCTGGGTGCCTACTACAACATTTAGGTAAATTGAATGCGACTCGATCAATCAATAATTACTCCACCTCAAAATTATTCAATTGGCAAAACATGATCAGTTATGGAAGAGGTGGAACATCATGAGAAAATATAATTGGCTTCTTCTTTCCTGAACAGCTGTGACTTCTACTTTTTTTCCTCACTTACTCACTGGCATCATGGATGTTGTATCCAAAATCAAATCCTATAATCCAACCAAATAATTCTGAATCGCTGATGGAAAAGAGCACATGAGCATAAATGCAGATAACTACAGTGTCTGCTCTTCCAAAATAGGATTGATGTATCAGTATCAGCATTTACCTGCGGAATGGAATAGACGAAAAGAAGAAACAGAAGAGAGAAAAATGCTCATACGGATAGTCGATATGTTAATACAATCATCATATCGTCTGATTGAAAATTGAAAATCAAAATTGGAATTGGCTTGAATTTTCAGATTAAAATAATTATACACTTTAGCCATTTACCATATAATGACATAATACTAATCGCATTATGATTATCTGTATTTTGCTGTTGTTGCCTTACTGTTGAAATTCTAATCCAATCTATTTACTCGCTATTCGCCTTGCATACGTATGAGGCGGCTATTAGTTACAACTCCTTATTCTACCGAATCACCAATCACCCATAATCATACGGACACAATTCATACATTTATACTTCATCCATCCAATCAACAAACTGAGCGGAGCGACCATAACCATCAAACCATCACTACCATACTGTTCCTATGTATCGTATCGTAACATGACACGGACTGCCTGTGCATATTAATGTGCAGGTACCGATGTAATGTGGATTTCGACGTGCAGTCAATAGTCAATAGTCAATGTTTGAATTGTGAGTTGTTTCGTCACATTTCATATAGGTACCTAGTTATATTCCTCTAGTAGGTATGATAATTGCTGCGACCATAGACTATGTAAAAATGTGAAAATCCAAGTCGACTTTGAGTATGTCACAAATCAGTCGATTACCAAACTAAGAATACTATCGAGCATCAAAATATTGCAAACATATCGTTGTCTTCGTCTCCTTCAGCTCGTACAGTACTTGCCTTTTGTTCACACCAAATCTGAATTTTCCATTCAATTTATTATTGACTGGATTCTCGTAAACAACCGAGCCAGCATTGGAAGTTGGGGAAGTGTCATGTTAATCATGATTTTACACAAGTCTACCCTCTCGAACATTGTAGGTACATGCACACTAGTAGGAAAACGAGAGTTATGGAATACTTTCGGCTGAATAAATAAACACGTAGGCTATACATTGTAAATCATACTGTGCATCATTACTGGTGGAAATTGGAAAGCTATTGACTTATTAAATTCTTAATTCAACCAAAAGGGCAAAGTTGTATTGCTTTACTGCAGACTATACATACATGCAGATACGCGAAGGTGCTTTCCCACACTTGTTTTTTGTAAATAGGTATGTATGAAGATCTCAAATTGAAAATTAAAGAATTCTCAATTTTAGCAATTCACAAATAAAAATTATATTACCCTGTCTGATCAACTTAAGAATGTACCAATCGAAATTCAAGGTATTCGTCATTATAAATCAACAAATAATACTAATAAAATTTCTGACGACTTCCACAACGTAAAACTTGACTACCAGTAAAATTAAGGAGCTCTTCTGGACTGTGGGTTTGCAGTTGCCCTTCCCCAGCGTAAGTCAAAGTTGAATCTGCTGATGAGAATATACGACTTTAATTTTAATTTTTACACAGTAAGGAAAATTCAAATTTTCCTACCTGTGCTGTGTAGCTATCAAAAGAAGGAAATTTGGATTAATGATTATTTTATCAAATACAATTTATCAAACTGGCTGAGCATTAGAATGTATTAAACCCAGGATTGTCAATATTGTCTCCATATAGGTATAGGTGCCTACTTTACGTCATTGATGTGTGCATACAGAGTCCTGTTCACTGTGTACGTAAACTTCTCTAAATAGACTGAACGCCCACGTCATGTCGATATGTACAAAGACATTGTAACAAAGTACATTACAAGGATAAGAAGCCTTGTCGTACTTGTAACGTAACTTGTATTGTATGAGATGTGAAGTGATGTGCCTGTGTTCACTATTTCGTTCTATCCGTGAGTGTGTGTGTCAAGCTCGTCCTGCTGGATGGTAAGGCAATAACATAAAACTGCTATGTACCTTTCACTTAATGTTCATTCCTGTCTCGGAGGAGACGAGAGAAAAAAGGGTTTATCAAGAAGTTGGAGAATGAAGTGAAGACGACAGAGAGTATATAGACGTAGACGTGGAAGTGGATGTGGATGTGGACGGAGAGGTTGGAAGACGAAGGAGAAGGAGTTGGTCATTTAATGGAATGAACGACTTCTTGAACTGTGAACGATATCTTCAGAGTGTATAATAAAGCATTGTGTCATCTCATTGAAGTTGGGCTGGATCTCGACATCTGGGCAAGATTAAGTATGGAAGTGATGTCGTTAGTTTTAGTTAGCAGGGCCTCCACCGTGGTTGTGCTTGTACATGCAGTGAGCATCCAGCAACCACAGAAACTACAGATACGTCGGTCCGTCCATTCATTTACATGTCCCGTCTTAGTTAGTATTGTTGACGGAGTGTATTGTAGGAGGAAGTGGACACAAACTGAATTAAAATGACTCTCTTAGTATTCCCTTCTATCTTTTCTCCTTCCATAGGTATTAAACATTAACCCTACCGTTAAGGCTCATTTAGCTTACCTCTACCCTCCTATTTGCGTGCATAGTTGAAATCCAATAAAAAACCAATACGCTTTGTCCATTTTGATCCTTGTTTGCATCATATCTTCAGTCGCAAGTCTGGATTACAGATATCTGCATATCGCGATCGAGCATTGTAATAATATGCATAATAGTATATATGTTGTAATGCAAAAGAGGGTTAAAGGTGTATCTCCAGCCTACCTGCGTATTGATACCGCTCATGGTTCAACTTGATGGTGTTGTGGTTGTGGTGCGATCATTCATATAAATATCACAGTCAAAATCAATTGTGGAAATGAACATCAAATAACGAATCTGCTACCTTAGCCTTTTAGTCTTCATCGAGCCATTTTTCTTCTTTTGCATATCCGATTCATTCAATTTCACATAAATACGCTGAAGGCTCACATTGGACTTCACAATTCAAAGTCGCATGCAATCCACAGCCCAATATATTCTTTCCATGATTTTGCATTACTGATGATTTGCTCCGCTCTCTTTACTCCCTCTCTCTCTCCTTCAAGTTGGTACATTGTTAGTTTGTTAGTTAGTTCCTCACACATATTACCTTGAACCACACCAAACTGGAAGAAAATAAATCTTGAGGGAATGAATCGTGCATAAAATGTCAATCGTCTTATGCAGTTTATTATATCGACATCGACGTTCTGCCTATATCCATCCAGGGTTTATTGTCGTGAAAAAAGATGGTCAATACAAATACGTGGAAATAAATCCCATTACCTATTACCTATGCAATACAGTATATATGAAGGTACCTTGCATCCTTTTCCCAAACCATAGTCCAATCACGGTGTTCACAATCCTCACACTGTCCTGCAGTAATTACACATTTAAGCTTTTAGACTTATTTAGAAATGGGTAGTCTCTTGCGTACTTCAAAGTTTCACTTTAGATATGCCTAATTCAATAAAAAATACCAACAAGGCACAACAACAGCAAAAACAGCAGATATCAAACTCCTCAACTCAGAGCAAGGGCAATACATTTTTGTTTACTATCAAGAGCAGGTAAGACCTGAATTTTTGGGTTAAAGTCGTGACCGTGGAAGAAAAAGTAGGAGAGTACCAGAATACAATGAGTGCCTATAAACCTATACACATTGCCACGCTTATATACAACACAATAGAAAGGAAGAAACAGCTTCTTTAACTTACTCCTAGCAAGACAAAATCGACAGAGACGCAAAACGAAATCAACCAAACTAAGCGCAAACCATGGAACAATAATGATCGGAAATGGAAAAACGTCTAAACTTCATCCCACAACCAATAAAAATTCCTTTCAACTCACATTTTATTGACTGTACGGAAAGGAATACGAAACATAGCACGTAAGGCGTAAGTCAGGTGATGGTGACGGTGCTAGGTCGTTAAAATATCATGTTTCATATAAATATTCGAAGCCATGCCATGTGTTTGGGTTGTAGGGAGCTTAGTCTTTGGCGTTGGAGTTTTGGAACAGGAAATATAATCAAGTAATCATACGTGGACTGTGGAGACAAAACTTGTGAAATCGATAATGGACGTGTTACCAAGTTCACTTTCGGTTTTTTTTACTTCCACCCCCTCAATTCTTCCTCTAATGATACGGATAAGTGAGTTGATGGTTTGATAGAGATCTACCTGTACAAACATAACTTCTGTGGTTAGTCAAATCAAATCAAGAAAACTGTAACGTTCAATCCTTAGCCATTTAGACAGTTTAGGGAAAGAGATATATAGGTAGTCGGTTATTATACGACTTGGCGCTTATTATTACCAGAGAAGCTCATTATTGTCTGTGTCCGTGGAATGTCGATAGCTTTAGCCTTGGGTTTATCTAATGGTCATAAAGCGCCAACTTGCTTTCACGTCCTTCTGTCGGTATCCAGATAAAAGACCGTTGTCAAATTGATTACCACCCAAAACACTGCTACGAAAACGCCAAAAAACATTAATACCGCAAAGACGAAGAGCGCCAGAAACAGCAGCAAATTTCTGTTGCATGAACAGAAATTTTGGTCGCTTAACTGCAATACAAATGACTCAAAAACTCAAAATACTCTGGCTCAATTGGCGCAATGTTTAAAACTATATTTTCTGATTTGTAAACTCGAGAATTAGAACAGTTAGTCAAAAGCTTATGCGTATTTAATTACGAACGCATGTATAAGTTTGCTAAAAGTGCATTTAAAAAATCTAAAGCGCATCTTATAGTCCAAACACGTTTTTTTTCGCTTTTAGTCACTTAGAGTTCATAGCTATACTAAATACGCGTTCGTTTTTGGTGTCTTAAATGCATTTTTTCTGTTTTAAGATTACTTAGTTTTCACAGTGTACTTTGTATATTTTAAGGGAGAAAAATGTTAGTGGAACATTAATTTTTCACATTTAAAAATGGTAACACTTTTGGGGCGCGGGCGGTTTTCTATTCCAGCGCTATTTTCTGGCATTAAGGGCACGCGCTTAAATATTGAGGGAAGGCGGGAACGCTGTTTTGGGCATGAGATGTTTTGGCCATGGTCATTAGTATGGAGAGGCTATAGCTGCGGTTTAATGTTGTAGAAACTCCCCTGCCCCCCTGTCTACCAACATATCCTACTCTCCTCTGTATAACTAGACACTATATCCTATAACTATAATTCACTCCCACCTATACTTTTCTGTATTATAGCTCTAAGGGACTATATGACTATAAAAATCATAGAACCTGCGAACATAACACACACATAAGGAGTAAGGAGTAAGATACAGTGCTTGTAAAGTTCTACAATAAAATTAAATAAAGAGTGGATCACACATAGGCGACATAGAATCAAAGAATAGCAACTACATACAATACCCTTATTTTAACACTTAAATACCCTAACCTATCAACATATACGTGAAAAATCAACATGTTCAGGCCCTTGCCAAGTATTATTTCTAGATATTTGAGGTTAGGTAGGTACATATTTTTTATTATTATCAACTGTATCTTCAATTTACAAAGCATTATTTTGTATGACTGTCATTTTTGATCATGTAAAATTTTTTTAGGCGTCCTAAAAAAATTTAATTAAGAATTATTTGCTTTTGCGAGCATGTAAAAATTTTTATTGTTATTCACCCCTATTCCACTATATATTACTGTTTCTTCTTTCGTACCTTAGTCTCATCTCACGAGCCTGCTGCATAGAGTAACTCATTCTTAAGTGGAATACAAAATAGATGAGGAAGATCTAAGAGTTGTGTCCATTTATGTGATGTGTTTATGTGTAAGTGCATAATATAGTGTGTAGCACAAGTTTTTTGAAGTAGGTACATACGTACACGTTTAAATGCAGCGTACATCACAGTCACAGTCCAAGTCAAGAGGAAAGTACCTACGTACTCAAAGGATAGGTGGATGAGAGAGACGGGAGTGAGTAGAAGAGTAATCGAAGACGTTACCACCTACGATAATAAATTAGTTGACAAATAGAAAAAATTTACGGAGGGATGATGAGATCTTTTATGCCTATTTTTTTCGACCCTTGTTCAGTCTAACTTATTAGGATTCAAAGTTAAGATCAACGATTCGATAGAAGCGATATAGCATCGCGATTACGATACGGAATCCAAACCCAAGATCAAGAGATTGTAAACCTGGTTGTTGTTGTTGTCTTTCTCTGACTCTCTCGCGTCTTAACGTTATCCTAATGCATGCTACCTCAGGACATGGACATGGACAGGAACATAACATAACACAACATACAAACAGACAGAAAGGGACAGGAGTAAGTAAGTAGTCAGTTCAAATGCATGTACTGAACCTACATACGTTTTTAAGTCTGCCTCCTCAACCACAACTGTTTCTGTGCAATTATATATCTATACGTACATACTACACCTTTTTCGTGGTTTGATTTGATTTGGTCCATCTCATACACACGAACCCAAGGCACTCCACACTCATTATGATAATCCATGATATGATAACGCAACTGTTCCATCCAACCTCCAACCCTCCACTTCTACTATAAAAGTCCTTTCAAACATCTACAGTCTTAAATCTGAAAATGAATGATCATTTGATATTTGATCCCTATATGAATTCAAATGGAAATGACACCACCATGTTCCAAACGTTGAAGCATCACCAAAGGTACCTACTGAATAAGGCATGTACGAAAGGACAGGTACTGGACTATTAGGTGTACTCTCGTGTCATGTAGTTGCTGGCACTCGATAGCTCCAAAGTACTGGCACGGGCAACTTGTACCATCGTTGCTCTTATAAAATTACACAGAATCCATGTGGATATAACGAGTTATGTGTAAACGCAACCGTTGATTTGAGATGATATCGCTGTCGTTGTCTTTTGTTCATCTTTAACGTGTACACATGTAACAATCATACGCGACGCTTTAATTCTATAATTCCATAATTCCTTTGACAGATTCTTGGACTGCTGGTACGAACTTCAATAAAATGCACAATAACAGAATCAAATACCTGTGAAGATGATCAACATGGAGCGCACGGTCGTTTGTTATACACGACCATTGGTTTTGACTTTATAGGTACTCTTTCAAGTGTCACATATCCCCTTGCTTCCGTCATGAAAAATAAGAAGCACAAAACAACATATGAAACCAGGTATCTAAACTGTAAAATCTGGTACATGCCAAAAACCTATTCATAATTAGTAACATTATTATTATAATTAAGATGCGTCTTAAGTTCATCTAAAGTATATCAAAAAATCTAAAATTCATCTAACACGCATTGAAAGTTCATGTAAAGTGCATCTCGCAGTCCAAGATACGTTTTTACTGTGTTTATGATGTACATATGGTGCGTTAATAATTACACTAAATACGCATAGGTTTTTGGCGTTTTAGATGCAGTTTTTCCTAATTTAAGGTAGTTCAGTTTTTGCAGTGTACTTAAATAAGCTGTGTATAATACAGCTTTTGGATGTTTACCGTTTTTTTACCTTTTTTGTTTCGAGCCTGATTCCGATTCTTGGACGAAAGCCATCTGAATTAAAATGTAGACTCCAATTAATTTTCAACTGGATTGCAGCAAACCAAAATAAACCACATAATCCCAATCAACGTAATTGACTGATGCAATACTATGGTTTGTATTGTATTGTGTTGTATTGTATTGTGACTTGTACCCTTATGGAGAAAGAAGAAATGGGTAATGCAGCAAGCATTTGTAGATAACAAAAGTCAAATTGGTGTGCCCACATAGATTTCGGTGCTCAGTAACTAATAACAGAAAGACGATAGTGATACTCGAAGATCTATAGCTATAATTATAAACACAATTTGCATTGGATATTCAAGTACTGCAAGTACAGCCACAGATATCAAGTACAATGTGACTAAACGCCTTATTTATAAGTGAATAAAAAAGTGTTGAGGGTTATAGTTCAAGCGAAGGATGTATAATCATGACTATTTACTCGCTAAGTACACGGAGATGATCGAGGTAATCATAGAGAATAAGGCAAAGGATGAATTTGATTTCTGATTTTTCAGTTACGAAGCCTATAATTGTGAGCTGTGTTGAGATATCAATTTAGTAATAAGAAAGGAAAGGTGAGCTACAGAGTGAATGGAAGAGCTGAATATTCCAGCTGCGAGCTATGATTAGAGCATGCAAATTGGATCCCAATTTTCCCTTCTCCCTCAATTCTATGATTCAATCAATCCAGGACAAAAACGAAAACCAAAGCCCAAACCAAAACTAAAACCAATCGTCGTGGTCAATTAAATGGTATCCATTGTAAATTGAAAAAACAACTCCCTTCCTTGGCATCTTCTCCCCCGTCCAAAGCTATAGACTCACATCTGAAATCGAAATGACATGGAATATCTGTGCAAGTGTATCTTAAATTTAGTCGATCGTCAAGTCAGAAGAAATCAAAATAAGAGTAGTAAAGCTCATTATAAGGTTAAACAAGCAAACGTATTTTACAGGCGTAGCTTCGTGATTACGAGACAATGTGTAAAGGCTCATAGATCCGTGCTGTAAGTTTATCTCCATTCCAATTTGAATAGAGAGTAGAAAACTGTAGTCATGAAGAAGTTTATTTACGGTAAAAAATCATCATTTATTTTCGTATGTTTAACAATAGAAAGGTATATTAGTCCGTGATGCTCATGCCATATTCACAGTATAAACAACAATCCAGACCAAGACCAAGACCAAGGAGGGACCACGGTTAGTTTTGTGAGACGTACACACACAGGTCTAAGCTCAATAAGCAATAAGTGGAATTGTTTTGTGTGGGATGGTCAATTTCATGATATAACATGATTTTTATGCTTTGTAAAATGTTTACAAAAAATCAACCAACCAACCAACCTACCTACATAGTAGATGAATGTATACATATATGCACCGGCCTACTATGTAAGTAGGTAGGTATTTATATGCTTCGGCTATCATACACTTTATACCTTGGAAATTATATTATCCTAATGCCTCAGCAGCTTTTACTCACAATGGATTTCCTTCTTGTTTCTTTTCTTAATCGTTCTTTTTTGTGAGATACGAAAGCGAACGACAAGCATCAACTCCCAACTATCCACAGCGTCAAGCCAGAGCCAAAGACATATAGTACTTGTGGGCACGCATACGCCAGGATAAGAAAAACAAGTCAATCGAGAAAGCCCTTTGCTATTCTGTTTTTTTTCTCCTAAAATTATTCTATTTAAAGGTCTTAGGGGTTAAACTGTTGCCTGTTTACACCAAGATGAACCTGATGAGCTCCTTGTGTCTTCCTTTACCCTCTTTGATCGTCCACAGACAGATCAACACTGCAACTCACTGTATTTATATAGGAATATGGCATATGGCATACAACTGCATGTTTGCTATATAATGCTATTTCATTGTATGATATGCCTAGAATTTTCACTCGAATGCAAATAAAGTGGTTCTTGAACTAATACTATCACTACCACTACAACTACCACTAGGACTATGTAGTTGGTAGTGGTAGTAGGTAGGTTGGTAGGTACATGATTTTATTTACATTTTCTTTGTTTTATTACCGACACACGCCAGCCACACACACCACACAATTGAACCACCTGCAAAGCCACCAAGAACAGAACCAAGACTATATTGACAAGTAAGATGTACCCTGATCCTGATTCCTCGAGCTGGTCGCAGGCGTATAGTCAATGTATGCAAATCTATTCTGAAATATTTGTTTCTGCTGGGAGAAGGAAACATCGTTTAATAACAGCAATTTAAGTCATCATAATAAAATAGCATGATCATGACGTTAAATTGTGCATGGAGGCATTTTTTGCCTACATTTAGCACGGGTAAACGGGTGCAGTCGCAGTCGCGATGTCAATTCAAGTTGGTAAATTGTAATTCTATGTCCCCTGCATTACGCAATGATGCAGATAGGTACATACATACATGGGTATGTATAGGTTAGGTATTGATTTTGGCTCTGGCTTTGGTAATAATCACACAGCTATGTATATACTTTTGTAGTAGCTACATAATGCAATTCTTGAAATTAAAATGAATGATTCAGAGACTCGAATTGGATTCCGAGTAATAAGAATAGCAATAGCAATAGAAATAATTAATATTATTGGAAGCGTACATGAGATGTTGTCAGTCATAGTTCTTTAACCTATAAGCTGATAATGATGGTACACAGCTACAACTGAAGTGCACACAGTGAACCGGCTACCTATCTGAATTTAGATCAGCTTCAAAGCCTTAGCTGGAAATCATGATCATGTCTTGGTGTGGGGTAACTATTGACTCTTCAATCACACAAATCATATTAAATCGTGAGGCTGTCATTAATCCTTGTAGCTGTAATGCAATTTTCAGATTAGTGTATCTCTATGACAGATATTTGTTTTCGATTAGAAATCCCTAGTTCAAGCCGTCATGAATTCATCCTTGCATTGCTAATACGAGTACTAATAGTGAGCCTTCCCATAAAACCTACCTTCCTACTTGGGTAGGTTAGATTCTTCTACTTATTGGTATTAACTCATTAGTAGACTAGATAGGGAGTATGGAGCAATATCGTGCTTGTTCGAGCGACTTGCATAATTGTGTTACTATTATCAGGAACTCACAATCAGCACACAAACAGTACTGTAGAGTAATTCAGCATCTTTTGCATTGCATTACATTACTTCCAAAGCATAAGGAATTATTAACAATATAAGAAATAAAATGGTAATTAAACCGGCTTGAGTATTTAATTAGCGTACTAATTTAATTTGAAATGAAATCCAGCGTTGCTTGCTCATGAAAGGTGAAAAGCATACAAGCCCAAAGGAAAACGGAAAACCTCGCTTTTCCACTTTATACTGTGTATGAGCTACGTCGTCTGCTAGACAGAAAGAAGATGATTAAACTTGTACGCTTTTAAACCCTCAAAAGATAGATATCTATCTACTTAGGTACTTGTCTTGTGCAGTACTCACTACTGTACGTACCTTATATACCCATGCCCATGTACCTGCCTATATGTAGAGGTAGTGCCGAAAGGAGTGATGGTGAAATACCTAAGCAAAATGAGTGAAACTACGAGGGAGTTAATAATAATTGAAGTCTCACTAGTCAAATTTGAAATTTCTCATCTGATAGCATTTAATGATAACATAATAATGTTTGTATACAAGGCAATTGGACGATGTTCACGTTAAATTGTTGATCATGATGGTGATGATGATGGTTCCTATTTTGGGAGGAGAATCAGAATGACTGTCTGACAGTCTCACTCTGGCTGTATGAGGGTGGTGAATTGAATTGCTTTTTCCTTTATATAACGTCATTTCTAGTGTAGGTTTCGTCTTCGTCGTCGTTATCATGTCTTCTTCGGCTTGATTTTCTGTTTGGGCTTATTCGCAACTCAACTCAACTCAACTCATCTCATCTCATCCCATTCTCATTCTCTGATTTCTACTCAGACTCCATAGGTTTAAGCGTAGAAAACAGCTTTTTTTATTATTATCACACTCAATAGTAATGGTAGGAGGCTGCAGTCTTGCAGTAGGAGATGAAATTGTAAACAGCCGGGCTACCAGAATTCAATCTCATTATTTTCCATTTTGAAGAAAAAAATCCCCAGAGTTGCTGTAAAAG